>PVJH01009317.1:0-79813 GCA_004026705.1 Nesogale talazaci | reverse complement strand
GCCCTATTGGACTTTTCACACCCACCTTGTCCTTATTTTGAATCAATTGTTATTCCCTATCTCTGGGCTGGTCAACACTACCTTCTTTCTCCCTCCTCCCCTTCTTCTATGTCCCCCCCGCCCCCCGAACCATCAGTCCTGTCATTTTCGCCTCTAGACTATTCATCCAGCCTATCTAGATAGATCTGCAGAGGTATCAATCTTGATAGAAAATTTACTTCTCCATCCATGTCCCTCTCTTAAGTTCAGTTTTCACACTTTTTTTTTCTGTGACAAGTGTTACATTAAAGTTGGTAACCCAATATGTAACTTTAAAGAAAAACTTTCCTTATTATATCCTTTGTTTGTTTTCCAACTTAGTAACCAAGATGGATGACAGTCTCTTCGTCACTTTGGACAGACTTTTACTAGAATTTGGTAAGTATAAAATGAAAATAGTGAAATGGGTAGCTATTTGTACTCTTATTCGGTATTTGAATGGTTGAAGTGAAGTCATAAATAATTATTTATTTTAGTTTTCCAGTATGATCAAGCTATAAGAACTAGAGAAGATATGATTCAACGAATTAATAGTAAGTAAATAAAAAGATACTTTTACTTTTATATTTGTTAATGGCATAGAGGATGAATATACAAATGCCCTTGTAAGGGTAAATTGTGATTTGCATTATAACTTTTATTAAATTAATACCACGCCATTTGCTCAAGGCCAAATAGTCATGATTTAATGATAATTTAAATTTCTATATTCAGCATTTAATTATTTTGTGCTAGGGAATTTTGCTTTAAGCAAAATGATGTGCCATTGAAAAGTTGTAATATCTTGCACAGTACAGACTATTTCAAATATCTGAGTAAACTTTTATAAAAATAATAACCTAACTTCAGGAACCTTGGTTGGTAGATGATACAGTTTTGGGAATAATTCTGAAGAATAATATTTGGTTTGATTTTGTTTTTGGGGGGAACATCACTGCCCTCTGGTGGGAGTGGGAGGCCCAGCCTTGCTCCTGGAGAGCTGCTGCTGGATTTGATCAGCCAAGCCAGTGGGCCACAGTCCCACACTCAGCCACTATGCCACCAGGGCTCAGCTCCTCTGAAGAATAATATTATGAATGAAATGTTAAGGCCAATTATAATATACAGGATGTCCAAGAATCTTATAACACAGAACTTAATTCCTTTTTTCCCAGAACTTAATTTCTTATTAGTTCTAAGAAAATAGGAATCTTTAGAGATAACAAATACATAGTATTAAGAATTTATTTAAGTATTGCCATGTAATTGTATAATTTTCTGATGTTTCAAACAACAACAAAAAAACACCTAAACCCATAGCTAACCAACCAGTCAGTTCTGACTCAAGTGCCACTTTGTAGGTTTCTGTGGTTGTACATTTTTCTGAGAGCTGATAGCTTCATTTTCCTCCTGGGGAGTAGTGATGGTTTAACTGCCAATCTTGTAGTTAGCAGTACAATGCTTAATCAACAGTACTACTAGGGCTCTTTTACATACTGCTAAATAAGTTAGTTGAAAGAATATTTAATAGTAAATTGATGTGAATTTCATAAATAGAAATATAACCTTTTTCCCTGCTGTATTTTTTATTTTGAACTTGTGATTTCTCGCTTAAAAAAATAAACATTTCTGGTTTCCAGAATGCTTTGAAGAAATTACAGCCAACAAGGCAACTATTTGTAAGATACGTGAATCTATAAATAAAACAGATGAAGAAATTGGCTATTACTATAAACATAGTAAGACCATCAAAGAGAACTGTAATAAGTGAGTATTTGAAAGAAATAAATGAGTTTTCAATAATTGTCATAAGCTTCTTTTATTCAAGGTTTCTGAGTTTGTAGTTAAAAATACCGTTGCTTTGAATTAGTATTTTCTACTAGAATAATTATGGATCCAGTATTAAATTGCCCAATTACATGTCACTATAGAAAAAAAATTATGGAATGTTCAAAAGGAAAATAGAGGCAAGGGATTTAATATCTTAGTTCAGTTCCAGTGAACCTAAAGAAGTAATTTAGGGCTGAGCCCCAGTGGTGTAGTGGTTGAGTGCAGGACTGCGACCCACTGGCTTGGCTGATCAAATCCAGCATCAGCTCTCTCGTAGCAAGGCTGGGCCTCCCACTTCCACCAGAGGGCAATGATACCCACCTCCCCCAAACAAAGAAGTAATTTAAACTAACTTAGACTTTATTTAAGCTTCTCATTAGAGATATATAATTAAATTGAAAATAATTTTAGTATTTGAATTTTTAGAATTTTATTGTTGCATAAGAAAATCTAACTTAAAATTAGTAGGTTTTAAAAATTAAAATACTCAATATGTAAGGAATTCTTCCAGTATGGCTTCACGTTCCATATTCTAATAGTTATATATGTTATAAGACAGTGTTGCATTGGGGGCTCTTACATCACTTATCACAAACTATAGTCCTCCAATGTGTCAAACACATTTGCACATATGCCACCATCATCATTTTCAAAGCATTCTCTTACCACTTGAGGCCCTGATATCAGCTCCCCATTTCTTCCTCCTCTCTCCCCCTTGCCCTCCCTCACAAACCCTTAATATTATTTATTATATTATTATATTATCACGAACCCTTATTTTTTCTATATCTTATATCGTCCGTCATCACCTCCCCACCCACTTTTTCATTATTAATCCCCCTGGGAGAGGGAGTTCTAGATTGATTCTTGTGATAGATTCCCCTTTTCTCCCACCCTCCCTAATCTTCCTGGTCTCTCTACTCTTCCTGTTGGCCCTTAGGGGTTTATCTATCCTGGATTCCCTGTCTTTGGGCTTTTATCTGTAGCAGTGTATGTGCTCTGGTCAATCCAGTTTGTAAGGTAGAATTGAGGAATGACAGTAGTGGGGGGAAGAAAGCACCGAAGAGAGGAAAATTGTGTGTTTCATCGGTGTTATGCTGTACCCTGACTGGCTCATCTCTTCCCTGTGACCCCTCTGTGAAGGGATGTCCAATTGTCTACAGATGGGCATTGGGTCTCTACTCAATGCCCTCCCCACCATTCACCTTGGGTATGGTTTTGTTCTAGGTGTTAGAGGCCTGAAACTTGATACCATCAACATCTCCTGATTATTCAGGCTGGTGTGCTTCTATCTTGTGGGCTTTGTTGTTTCTGAGCTAGATGGCTGCTTATTTATCTTCAAGCCAGTAAGACCCCAAATGCTATATCTTTTGATAGCCAGGCACCATCAGCTTTCTTCACCACATTTGCTTATACATCCATTTTGGGAGACCATAAATCTTACAGGAGTAAAATGCTTCTTCTTTACCCCATGAATAGTTGCTGATTTTGAACTGTTGACCTTGAGGTTAGCAACCTTATACAGAACCTACCACACTACCAAGGTTTCTTGGTAAGAATGCCTTTTTAAAAAAGATTCAATTAAAATAGTGGCTTCTAAAGGATATGCTGGACCAGCTAAATTCAAGGCAGAGAGATCAGCTCACAAAGTTATGGAAATTGCTTTTTTATTCCCAAGGAGTCATCTTAATAGATTTTCTCTAAGGATATATGATGATCATGGGAACTTATGAAGAAGTTTAAAGAAAATTGAAAACTGCATTGTTGAGAAAACAAGCAAGTTATGCTGTTATTTTTTTCCCCATTATGATAATTCGTGTTTATTCTTTCTGGGTAATGCCCTGTTTTGTGAGGATTTCTTACCAAATCTGCCCTATTGCTGTGATCTTGTACCTTCAAACTTATTTTTGTTCTTCAACTAAAAGAAGATTTAAAGGAAATACCATCTGAGTCCTTCAAACATAACAGAATTGCTATTTTGAAGGTGGTGTAAAAAGAGGGAAGGTAATACAAGTCTCTCTTTAGTTCTACCCTAATTCTGTGAATGCTTGAAGAAATGCTGATGTTGGAGTGTTTCAGAATATGTCATAAAAAATGCCATGCAACATCTGATCTTTCCTTAGTCTTGATTCTTAAATAGGTTTATGTAAAAAGTAATGGATATTTGAACATACATCTAAGTGCATAAATGGTGGTAGTTAGGGAAAATGAGAATTTTTAAAATATAAATTCCTTCAGGAAGAGAATGATCCTGTCAATTTTGAATAATTATGGTAAATTAAAATTAATCTTTGTCAATTTGTTTATCATTCTAAGATGTGTATTATAAATATAATTTTTTCTGTAGCTGGAAGCCAACATGTGATGTTTTTCATAAACATGAAGATTATATGCAGAACCAATTTGCTGATTGTCAAGAAACCCTTGAAAAAGACAAGTATATATCAATTTAAGTTTTTCAGTTTTATTTGTAGGACATTATGCTTTGCCAGAATGTAATTTAAAAAAAAAAGGCATTCTAAGGGAGAATTAAAAATATTTTGAGTATATTAAGTATATAAAATCTGTGTCACTTGAGGTTTACTTGTTGAAAAGCTCTCTCTAACCCTTGCTATATTTAGCTGTTTCTTCATATATAAAACTGTTTCTTAGCAATGAGAGCAGAGTGCTTTTGGTAATGGGCTTTATGATTGAGCAAACATCTCAGGGGAATCTATAGATTTAGTTTATTACACAGTTTGTGTATTGATTCTTAGTTTTTTATATCAAATTTTGGTTTATGAGACTTAGCTCATTTAATGAGGTGGTTATATGTAATAGAGAAGGACTAAATTATATCAGCTTATTTTATAGTATAATCACATGGTCTTGGTCTTGGAGATGAAATATAGGTTGTGAATATAATGAAAAAATAAAATAAGGGATTTGAACACTATAATATAAAAATTACCTAATAAAAATTAAATTTTTTATTTTTCACTATAGTTGGACGAAAGCAGTATCTGTTTTCTCTTAATTATATAACCACAAATCTAGAATGCAATATCCTTTAAGAGAAGATTAAGATTAAAGACTTGAATTGCTTTGTATTTTTAAATTATGGAAAGTGATGAGATTCCCTAGAGAAATCTATATCACAAGATGAAACTTGGTCATCCAACTAATAGTCAAAGGGTAGGATCAGTGAAGGAGGCTGTTACTTGGCTCATTGTTTTTCCTTTTTTTTACTTGCCTATTTATAGATCTTGCTTTTTTTCAAAAAGGATTTAAGGGGCTGAGCCCCGGTGGCGTAAGTGGTTGAGTGCGGGACTGTGGCCGGCAGGCTTGGCCATTCAAATCCAGCAGCGGCTCTCAGGAGCAGCTCCCACGACCACCAGAGGGCAGTGATGCCCAAAAAGCAAAAACAGAAAAAGAGGAATTTAAGACGACTTGTGTATATAGGTATATAAAATATCAATATTAACAGAAATATTTTTTAAAAGTCAGAACTGCAGGAAAGTAAGGATACTAGATGAAACTTTTGGTCAAGTAAGAACCATAATTTTATGTTATATGACACTGTACATTTGTTGGATATAGATACAAGTTAGGCTTTGAGATCCCTAATAGAGTATTAAGAGGATGTGATCAGTTTGGAATTCAGCATATTCCTTTAAAATCAGCCCACCTTGCTTAGGATAAGCAGAGATTTTCCCCCTTTATTATTTGAAAAACATTTCTCCCATGGGTCCTAATGAAAGAGAAACTGTGCAATATTGTGGTAAATATCTTGGGTGGCTGCCTCAGAATATCACTACACATAACACAAATATAAAACTGCTTATGATGTCTCTCTCTCAATGCAGACCAAGTCTGTAAACCATTTTTTGAGTGTTAGGGTTATGATTTATGGCTATAATTACATGTAGAGATAATGCTAGGGTTTGGAATTATGTTAAGTATTTGCTATAATTCACACAGCAGGTTAATATCACATAATTGTATGCATAAATTATTTAGTGACATTTATTACAATGTGTCAATGTGTTCTAAATTGCATTCTCTATAAAATGTTAATTCTTAAAAATGATACTGTTTGGCACTAAAATTAATCCAGAATGAACTTCCAAGACTATTTACCCTAAGTCACTCTTCTAATGTGCAACTGAAGCCACTCCCAGAGACTACCTCTTGACCAAATAATAGACACCTTTTAAAATTAGTAATAAAACTGATAAGGAAAAGGTTTTTTAAAAACCCAACTACATGAGACTAAAAGTGCCTTGTGGCATAGTGACTACGTGCTAGGCTACTAACTGCAAAGTCAGTGGTTTGAAACTACCAGCTACTCTCAGTGAGTAAGATGGGGGTTTCTACTCTTTTTTTTTTTAATTGGGAACTCTTACATCTCATCACAATCCATACATTCTTCCAATGTATCAAGCACATTTGCACATATGCCACCATCATCATTTTTAAAATATTCTCTTCCTACTTGAGTCTCTGATATCAGCTTACCATTTCCTCTCCCTTCCTCCCCTACCCCTCACTCATGAACCCTTGATAAGCCATAGATTACTTTTTCCCATAGCTTACACCATCCTCCATCACCCTTCACCCACTTTTCCCCCTGGAAGGGGGTTCTAGATTAATTACCCCTTTCCCCACCACCCTCCTCTATTCCTCCTAGTACTCTATTCCTCCTCTCCTTGTTGGGGGCCTTCTACTCTTACAAAGAGTTACCGTCTTTGCAAGCTCCTAGAGGCTGTTCTACTCTGTTCTCCAGGGTTGGTATCCACTCATTAACATGTGTTTGGTTTATAAGAGGCTGAATGAGTAACATTTGCCCAAAAGCAAGTAAGAGGAAGGAGAGACAGGGAAATTGGAAGAGTGGGATCAGGGAACCCAGGATGGAAATGGGGAGAATGCTGATATATTGTAGAGCACAGGTACTCAATACGTTGATCACTATGTACTAGTCTATCGCAAATGTAGTGTGGGTAGATCGCATGGCATTAAAAAGTAGATGTAAGCCTACCATCAATCCTGTCACTTAGTTGATATACAGTGCAGTCAATCAGATGCAATCTTAGGTGTCAAACACATGAACAAACTGCTGCACTCGTGCTATCTTTTTCTGGAAGAAGCTGAAATTGATTCACTTGCATCAAAAATTGCAACACTTTTACCTGAACTCTTCTGGACTGGATGATGAGATTTTGACACTACAAACAGACTTTCAGCTGAAGTCCAGAGCACATGAATAGTTCTGGAACTTACTTACAGAGGGAAAGTACCCAAACATGAGAAAATGTGCTGCCTCCTTGACTGCATTATTTGGCTCTATTTATTTGAGTCAGCGTTTTCTCACACAAAGATCATTAAGTCCAAGTACAGTTCCACCATGACTGATGATCATTTGGAAGTGTGCTTGAGACTGGCTATCAGCAGCTACTGTCTGGACTATGCATCCCTGGCTCATTCCATTCAGTGCAAGACACCAGAGTAAACTCAGGAAATGACAAAAAATGTACATAGTTAATTGTGTTGTGCAAAGTACATAAACATACATTGTACATATAAAGAATTCTCAATGCATTTATGAATAAATTTAATAAGTAAATAAAAAAACACGTTTTGCATTTTATAGTTGGTAGATCATTTTGACTTGATCATTTTATAAGTAGCTCACATGCTTAAAAAGTGTGAGCACCCCTGTTGTAGAGATTACAACCAATACCACAGAACAATATATGTATGAATTACGGCATGGAAGATTAATCTGCTATGTAAATTTTTCACTAAAACACAATAAAATGTTTTAAAGAAAGGAAGGAAGGAAGCAAACCAGTCTAAATAGGTAACTCTCTGATAGTGTTTGTTTTGACTGATTTCTCTGAGCTAGCCAGAGATAAATGAAAATAGCTGTCATTTTTTTCCTAGACCAACCACATAGATTGATTGAATAGACTCAATATCAAGCATTCATAAAAGAAAGTCTATTTTTATTGTCATAGACAATGAAATAAGTAGAGGTACAGCTAGTTTCTTCTACTTTTCCATACTTATTCACAAATAAAGTGCTTTTAATAATATGGAAACCAATGAACTGTGTTCCAATAAAACTCTATGGGCACTGAAATCTTAGTTTTATGTAATTTTAATGTATTCTGAAATAGTCTTCATTTAGTTTCATCTCCCACAACCAATCATTTAAAAAAATAATGTAAAAGTTATTTTTAGTTTGTGGACTATACAAAAACTGGAGGCAGATTTATTTGGTCTTTGGACTATAATTTGTTGACCTTTGTTACAAATCAAGCACAGGTTAGGAGAGAGGGACTTCTTTGATGTAGAATTAACTGTCCTACTCAAGATTTGTGCCTACTCAAGATCTCTACCTGAGATGAACTGGAAGAGCTCCTTGTAAAAATGTTGTTTCTTCATAAAATAGTTCTGGTTATGCATGAATGATTGCAATTATAGAGTGATACAACATAAAATATGAATACAAGTGATAATCTCCCCCCCCCCCCCCCCCCCCCCACTTACTGCCATGGAGTCATTGCTGCCTCATAGTGCCCGCCCTGGGTTTCCAAGACGGTAGTTGTTTATGGGAGTATCAAGTGCAGTCTTTCTCCTGTGGAGCTGCTGGTGGTTTCAAATTGTAGCCCAACCCATAACCACTAAAGGAGACGAAAAAGTCATAGTCATAGCGATCGATAGCTGAAGTGGGTAGAACAGAGGTTTAGAACCTAAGAAGGATAGAGGTTTAAAAAAAATAAATTATGAAAACAACAAATTCTGTAGTGTCTACTAGGACGAATACTAAGATCGTTTGAAGTGGACAAATTAGATCATTGATAATTTTGGGAAGAGGGAGTATCATTAGAATTGTTTATGTAGAAGTTATGTTAAAGGATTGAGTGAATATTGAATATCTTAGTTGAGAAAAAGAAATATAGTAGAGTTATGGAAAGTTTGAATTGCACATAGCACTGAGGGAGACAGAGTAAATAGATACTTTATTTGCTTTTTGTGCATAAAGAGCTCTCGTGGCAAAATGGGTTAAGTGCTGTACTGTGGGAGAAAGATGTGGCTGTCTGTTCTCTAAAAGATTTAAAGCCTCAGAAATCAAATGAACTAGTTTTACTCTACTGCTGTAGGTTCACTATAAGTCTGACTCTACTGTGTAGAAGTGGGTTTTATTTTGTCTCTGGGTTTATGATTACTTTAGTTGACTTTAACAAGTGAACATTTAGATTGATTTTCACATGTGCTTTTGAGTTATAGAGTGATACAACATAAATATACATGATAAAAAATAACTATATATAGTTTTTTCTTTTCATTTCAACAGGAAAATATATCAGGGTTATATATCCCAGTATAAAGATGTCTTGAAACAATATCAACGAAAATATTTGGAAGCACCCTTTTCACGTGAATATTATAAGAAGAAAGGAGAACATGATGAAATTAAAAGCAGAGTGCTGGCATGCTCTGAACAACTAAAAGCTAATGAAAGTATTTTTATGGAATTTCTAGGTACTAATGTCTTAAAATATATTGTTTTAATGATGGTATATTTGTAATGAAGATAACATAGTAGATAAATCCATCAAAATATGTTATTGTTTTTCAGCTCCTGCTCCCTTTCCATCACTTGCTAAATGGACATTACACATGTATCCACAATTGTATTTCTACTTATTTTTATTAGATAAGTATTTCTCTATATTTTTGTTTTCTCATAAGAACCACATGGGTTTGTTTAATTAAAATTTGAGTTTACTTTCAAGGCCATTGGGACTTGTCCTACTTGTCCATGTGATCAGTGCAAACAATCTGATGAAGATAATATGGTAGCTATATCAGTCTTTTAGTGATGCCGTAATGGAAATATCATCTTGCTTTGGGTTAATCAAGGAATGAGTTTTAATTAAGTAAGTTAATTATTACTTACTAGGTTGGAAAATGGTAAGGAGGTGAGTCACAGTTTTTAATTAATCCATAGAACCTACATGTGCTAGAAAATCCCCCCCCCCCCAAAGATACAAAGTTTTCTTCAAAGGAGTTCACAGTTTAGTAGGAAAGACTGACATACAAAGAAATAATCTAATACAGTTCATTATTATAGATGCTTAAGTAACTCTTAATTGGTTTATGCCTTGCTTATTTTGCCACATAAATCTCTTAGAGTGAATTTAGAACCTAAATCTGCTTCTAACTTCTACCTTTAATCATATGCTTCCTTATATGATTATAGATCTTTGGTTTTGTCCAAAACCTTCTTTATTCTTGTATTTTTCATGTTACCTATGAGCTTCATCCTATGATTCTTCTGATTCTTGAACTACTTGTTCACCTCTATGTTGCTCTTACTCAATTCTTTTATGAGATGTCCATTTGCTATCTACCTGTGTTTAACTTCTTGGTGGGGCTGGACAAGGGTTGGTAGGACCACAGGGGTTTAGGGAATGGGATGGGAGAGGGGCTGACAAAGGATAAGATATGAGGTTATATGATGAACAGGAATGAATGGAGATAGGATAGATTGAAGATTAAAATTTTTATATGTATACCAAAAAAATTCATATATCTAATACTTAAGGATTTTGGTAAAAAGTGTTGTGAAAGCATGTTCATTTGAAATTTTATTTTGTAGTATATAAATAATATTTTTAAGACATGTAGAAAAGGTCTGACAAATTTTCTTTGAAGTTTTTGATCACTGCCATTAGTCCTGTCATTTTTTAATTCCTCTAAATGGGTTGTAGAGTAATTTAAGAAATTATACTAATTAAAGCTATACATCCTATCTCTTAATAACTAAGAAATTTTTTCCTTGAAATATGACACTAGTCCTGGTCAAGCAGAAATCCAAATGGAAGATTTAACCCTCTTCTTAGTTTCATAGGATGTACTTACAAACTTTATACAGCAAGAAAGGAGAAATTGAGTGATGTAAAAAAATCATTTTATTGAAAAAAAATCATTTTATTGGGGGCTCATATAACTCTTATCACAATCAATACATACATTTATTGTATGCAAAGCACATTTGTACATTTGTTGATAGCATCATTCTCAAACATTTTCTTTCTACTTAAGCTCCTGGTATTGGCTCCTCATATTTCTCCTCCCTTCCCACTACCCCCACCCTTATGAACTCTTGCTAATTTATAAATTATTATTATTTCATCATATCATACCCTGTTTGATGTCTCCATTCACCCACTTCCCTGTTGTCCATAGCACAGAGAGGAGGTTATATGTAGGTCCTTGTAATCAGTTCCCCTTTCTACTTCACCTCCCCTCCACACTCCTGGTATTGCCACTCTCACCACTGGTCCTGAAGGGACCATCTGGCCTAGATTCCCCATGTTTTCAGTTCCTATCTGTACCAGTGTACATCCCCTGGTCTAGCCGGATTTGTAAGGTAGAATTGGGATCATGATATTGTGGTATTTAAGAACTAGAGGAAAGTTGCCTATTTCATTGTTGTTACACCGTACCTTGACTGACTTCTCCTCCCTGCAGCCCCTTTGTAAGAGGATGTCACTTCATCTACAGATGGGCTTTGGGTCTCCAATCTGTACTCCTCTTATTTATAATTGATATAATCTTTAGTTCTTTGATGACTGAACCCTGATCCCTTCGACACCTTGTGGTCACACAGGCTGGTGTGCTTCTTCCATGTGGGCTTTGTTACTTCTGAACTAGATGGCCACTTGTTTACCTTCAGGTCTTTAAGACTCCAGATGCTATATCTTTTGATAACCAGGTACCATCAACTTTCTTCACCACCTTTGGTTATGCACACATTTGTCTTCAGTGATCATATCAGAAAGGTGAGCATCCTGGAATGCCAATTTAATAGAACAAAGTGTTCTTGCATTGAGGAAGTACTTGAGTGGAGGTCCAGTGCCCATCTGCTGTCTTAATACTAATCCTATAAGCATATGCACGTAGATGTATTTCACCATCATCATATATAAATATATTTACCTATTTACATGCCTGTTTTAGACCTCTATAAATGCCCTTTGCCTCCCAGTTCTTTTCCTCTATTTCCTTTTACTTTCTTGTTGTCCCACTATCATGCTCAGCCTTCATTTGTGTTTCAGTAATTTCTCTCTGTTACATTACTCTTAATGCATCCCTATTAGGCCTCTCACAATTGGGTGACTTTTAACATTAGTTTTTAATTTATAAGTAATGAAAATATAAAGAGTTAAGTTTAAATACAAATTGATTACACATTATTGGTCACTATAAATAACATGATCATCTTGAGTAGGAAGACAAAATATGAAAATATTTAACTGGGGAAAAAAAGTCCTAGCAAATATTTTTGATTAAATGTTAAATTTAAGTTCCATATATAACATTGATAAATAATAAATTATCAGCCTATCTAATATTAATCTTGCCTCTGCTTCTAGCTATTATTAATATTACTACTGATCATTTAGAACATGCATACAAATTACTTTATATAATATTTCTAAAATAGTATGCATATATTATAAATGTAAAGCCTATTTGCAGTACATATTTCCTTAACACATAAAAGGGTTAATATGAGATGTAAAACACAAGAAATTCTTAAACTTGCTAGTAATTTTACGAAAAGTTCTTCTGAATTGAAAAAAGAAGTAGATGAAGTGGAAATAGAAATTAATTACTTAAACCAGGTATATATTTTATTATGTTTCTAATGTATGTGTAAATGTAATGGGTAAGAGTTACCTTAGAACTATTTTCATGTTTAAGTTACTTAAACATGGAAAAAGGTTTAAGATAAAACTTTAAATATTGGAATTAATTTAAAAGGAAATCTTGTTGAATTTAGAGACATGGTTAAAACAATATTAAAAGAATGAGTCTCTTAGAGTTGAATTTTTAAAACCCCTGAGTGACACTTTTGTTTTAAGTTAAATTTGAATTTCTATTTGCTAAATAAAAATTAAATGTCTCTTTAAAATGAAAATTTTGCATTTAAAAACTAAAATCTATAGTTAGACACATCTGATACTTTGTAAGCAATTCCATTCAAAGACTAATTCCCCTCTGCCAAAGAATCCACAAGAAAATATCTGTTGGTAGTATAGAAGAGTTTAGCAAAATTTCAGGTTACTAGGTCAACAAAGAGAAATCAGTTGAATTTCTATATACAATTCATGAGAAATCTCAAAGGGAAATTAGAGAAGCAATTCTATTTATAACACCATCTAAGGGAATGAAAATACCAAGGAAAAAAACTTTAGGATATGAAGGACTTATATAAAAAAAACCCATAAAATACTACTGAAAGAAATTATAGAAGATTCAAATGAAAGATGTTTCATTTTTATGGATTGGAAGGCTTAGTATTAAGATAGCAATACTACCTAAATAAAGAAGTCTGTAGATTCAACACAATTCTGATCAAAATTTTTAACAGAAATAGAACAGTCAATCTTCACCTTTATATGGAATGGCAAGAGACCTTGAATAACTAACGCAGTATTGAAAGAGAAGAATAAAGTAGGCCTTACTCTTTCTGATTTCAGAATATGCCACATATCTACAAGATTGGTTGTGTCATCCAAAGATGTCCATTTGCTAAAAGTGAAAAACTAACCTGGCTTATTGAAAGCAGAGGGCTTGAAGCACTTGATGGAAACCAGACTATAGCCTTCAGTATGAATTACAACTCAATGTAAAGAAAACAAAAACCCTCACAATTGGACCAATATACAACATTATGATAAATGGACATAATATTGAAGTTTTCAGGGATTTCATGTTGGTTGGCTCTTGTAAGTTGTAAGCAGCAGTCAAGAAATCAAATGAGATATTGCATTGGGAAAATATGTCTCACACAACCTCTTCAAGGTCTTGATGAGCAACGATGTCTCTAAAGACTTAGGTGCACCTGACCCAGGCCATGGTAGTTTCAGTCACCTCATGTGCGTGTGAAAGTTGGCCAGTGAATAAGGCTGATTGGAGCGTTGGTGCATCTGAGTTTTGGTGTTGCTGAAAAATATTACAAGTACAGTGATTTCATTATAGAATGATATATGTGTTAACCCCCAATTGAAGAAGTAAAAAGTACTGTGGACTGCGAGAAGAAAAAGCAAATCTGTTTCTTATACTGTCTTGTAAGAAGTACAGACAGAATGCTCCTTAGAAGCATGGTTGGTAAGACTTTATTTTGTGCATGCTTTAGACATGTTATTAAAAGAGATCATTCCCTGGAAAAGGATGTGATATTTGGCAAAGTAGAGGATCAGCAAACAAATGGGAAGACTCTAAGTGATGAGCTAAGCCCACTAGCTGCAACAAAGGGTTGCAGGTATAGCAATTGTGAGGATGGGGTTTAGGGTCTCTTGGCACCTAAAAACAGTAATAGCACAGCTACAGTAATCAAAATATCCTGGTATTGGAATAACAAATCAATAGACCAATAAAATACAATTGTGGGAATTTATTTCTGGATCCTTATCTCTGGTCAGGTGACTTCTGACAAGCATGCTCAGTCCATTCACTCATTCAGTGGGAATACAAATGTTTCCTAATGGTAGTAGGAAATTGAATTTCCACATTAAAAATGAAACAGGACTCATACCTCACACGAGACAAACAAAAAAATTCAGGGTCAATTAAGAACCTAAACATGCAAGCTAAGCCCATAATGTTTATAGAAAAAAATGGATAATACTACAAAGCCTCACTTTTAACAGTGGATTATTTAATACAAGATCAAGAGCATGAAAACAAAATTTTGTTCATCAAAACACATTACCCAAAAAGTGAA
Source organism: Nesogale talazaci (assembly GCA_004026705.1). Classification (NCBI taxonomy): domain Eukaryota; kingdom Metazoa; phylum Chordata; class Mammalia; order Afrosoricida; family Tenrecidae; genus Nesogale; species Nesogale talazaci. The sequence goes on along the minus strand of PVJH01009317.1, from coordinate 65,181 downwards.
AAGGCAAGCCACTGACTGGAAAAATATCATCAGACATTTAGAATATCTGACAAGAATTTAATGATAAAAAAATATACAAAACTTTGACAACAAAGCCAAGTAACTCAGTCATAAAGTGGGCAAAGGACTTGAATACGGGGCTCAGACATTTTACCAAAAAGGATATTTCAACAGTTACCATATATATGAAAAGATACCTAACTTTAACTGTCAGAGATTCACAAGAGAAAAGGTAAACAATACCATTTAATTCCCACTCAGAAGAAAACAGTAAAGCTGTGGGGGGAAATTGGAGCCCTTATCACCTACCTATTTAGTGGGAATGCAAAATGGTACAACTGTTGTGGAAAACAGTATGGAGGTTCTTCAAAACTGAAAACTAGAACTGCCTAAGAATTTCCTAAGTAGAAGTCCAAAAGACTAGAAAGTAGAGCTCGAAAGAAAAACTTGTATAGCAATGTGTTCACTGAAGTACTTTTGACCAAAAGTCAAAACAGCCTCAATGTCTATCAACAGATGAATGGATAAACAAAAGCTAGACTTAGGTACAGTGGAATGCTACTCAGCAGGCAGGAGCAAGGACATCTTGATATTTACTACATTAGGGATGGAACTTCAAGACATGCCGAGCAAAATAAGTCAATCACAAAAGAACAAATCTATGACATGACATACTAAAATACTGAAACAGATGAATGTATAGAGACCAAAGTCTATTAGTGATTACCAGGGGCAGGAGAGAGTGGGAAAAGGGAAATTAAAGTGATGGGGAAATTGCACTAAAGGTAGAATTGCATGACTAGTTATTATAATTACTGTCAAAAAAGTATATCTGTAAACAGTGTGATACATTTTCATACACACTGATTTTAAAATACAGGTCCAGTATTCTCTTGAGTAAAAAATAATAAGTTTAATGATAAATTATTAGTAAAAATTGTTTAATCCGGAAAAATGTATTTTTAGTGTATTTCTAAGAGAAGCTAAAATATATCTATAATGTAGTTACAGTATAGGGCTGAGCCCCGGTGGCGTAGTGGTTGTGCGCGGGACTGCAGCCCAATAGGACGGAGGTTCAATTCCAGCAGTGGGGCTGGACCTCCTACTCCCACCACCGGAGAGCAGTGATGCCCCCCTCCCAAAAATATATATATATATATATATATATATATATATATATATATATATATATATATTACAGTATATTTGACTGTTTGAAGCCAAAATGTGTTCCAGCAACTAAGTATATTAAACTCTTTGAATTTGGGGGAATAGTTAAATTTTCATTGGGAACTGAAGAAAGAAGGTGGGGAAAGAAGATAGAGTTTAATTATAGGTACTTAGAAGTCATTAAAAAGAAAGCTATAGGACTGAGCCCCAGTGGCGTAGTGGTTGAGTGCGGGACTGTGGCCCATTCACTTGGCAGTTCAAATCCAGCAGCAAGGCCCCCCCCAAAAAAAGAAAGCTAGAAAAGCCTTCTCAAAAAGGGAGCAATGGGTAAATTGTTTAAAGACCTTATTTTCCTAAACTTATGACTTTAATAACTTTTATTCAACTACACTAGAACTAGTTTTACCTTAAATATAATATTGCATGATATTTTCTTGACTACATTATTAATATCATTCATCAAATTTTATGGTCTTTAATTCACACTGATAGGAGAACCATAAAAGCCCTTTTTCAATTGTAAGAAAATAATATACCATATATATGTGAATATAAACTGAGTTTTTCAGCACACTTTTAATGCAGTTTTTGTGGTAAAATTAGGTACCTCATGGATATTCAAGTGGCTTATACTTGAGTGTATATGGTAATTTCTAAAATTTTGAGAACATTTAAAAAGATTATATTTACTGTTCATATATAGGATGTAAAATAATAGTAATCTGATAAAAGTAAGAAATTAGATGCTATTTAAAATATGGTAACAGAGTTCCTATGTAAGAAATTAAAGTCTACATCTAATTTTCTTCTTTTAAAAAGATGATAGAAGTCTGTTGAAATCTAAGTATGCTATTAGAAATGTAAAGAAAAGTAAAAGGGATGTGATTTATTATTTACGCTATCTTAGCAATTTTAAATAGAAGGTGGAAATACTATAAAATATGAATCCTCTGACATAGGGGAACAATTATATAAATTAAGATAAAGCATGTTTCTTAATACTTTGTGAATAATTGGGGTTTTTTGGTCATTTTTCTCTTTAGCAGATTATAAGGCTTTGTGAAGCTAAGGAACTTTCAGAAGCTATGGAAGAAAATAATACTATTATAGAAAAGAAGAAGGATTTGAAAGAAAGGTCTAAGTAAAATTTATGTGGAATTTTATATGCGCAGACACTCTGAACCGAAAAGTTTGATTTCATATTCTATCCCAAACCATTAATATACATAGTATAGAAGAATTTGTTTGTGCAGGGTATTTTATAGCTTCTTATGAATAATTTTAACTTATACCTTCAAATATTGTGACCCAATACTTAAAACTGTTGGTTATTTAAAGCCAAGGATAGCATATGGGGAGAAATAGGGAGACAGTAGCACATATACTTTCCAATAACTTGTCAGTTGTACATTGTATCCAGTTTTTCATGACGGGTCAGTAATCAGAGTAAAAGACTCAGTGGCGAAGCGGCAGTATATTAACCCTTTTATCACCCTGTTACCATTTTGACCAATTTTTCTTTGCCATAGAGAGTAAAGATGAACACAGGTTGCTACTGAATCTGTGACTTCATATGTTTCCCTGCTGTTCTGAATTCTTTTCCTCAGCCTCCATTGCCTTTACTCAGATTTTTCCACATACTCCTTTTCTAAGTTAATACCCTGGCCCATTAATTTTCTTTGTTCTCTTATTCCCATATTTCATCTCTCTGGTAATGTGTTTAAAATTTTCTAATGAAATTGAATGGAAAATAGATCAGTGTACAGAATTTTACTTTATTGACAATCTTTAAACAGTTTGCATAGTGGGGGGAACATATGTAATTATTTTTCTTATTATATATTTTGTAGTTTTTATTCTACTTTAGGAAAACCTCAGTAAAGTGGTTCTTCAGTAAAAATCTTAAAAGACTCATATGCTTTGATTAATTCAGTAAGTCTAGTTGATTTGTTTGTGAATTAACTTTTAAATTTGTAGTATTCTAAAATTTAAAGCATGCTATTAGTGGATAAGATTTTGGTTTAGAATGTTTTTGATATTTTAAAAAATCTTTAAAATTCATTCTTCAGAGTATTTGAAAAGGAAGAACATGTAATTGTGTTGACTAAAACCCATCAAACCAAGCATTTATTTACTCCTTATGAATCTCAGAAACTAGTCAGACCAATAACGATGCATTCTCCTGAACTAAGAGTTACAGGTACAGTACCTATTTATTTTTAGAAATTAACTTTGCTAATATGAGGGGACATAAAAGTTCATGGATAAATATCATCTATTTTCATGTTTCTATGAATTTTTTGAAGCCTCTGTGGAAGAAATAGAAAACAAGCAATTTTAGTTATCATTTGCTATGTTAAATAAAAACAGTCAATTCTGGAGGTGTATAGACTCAGGAAAGTACCACTTTGATTCTTTTTGAGAAGAAATAAAGCAAATTATGTCTTCCTATTCATTTTTTCTCTTTGATAAGGCAATCACATACACCTAATTATATAAACATGTGGTCTAATTGCACAGATGCCACAGGAAGATGAATAATTGTATTTTTAATTTAAGGAGTTATATTATCAATATGTGTTATTGAAGTAGGTGCTTGTGTTAATGATATATGTGACTTAACAGATATTTGAATTTAATGAATCTACAGATATAGATTTACTGTATTGCGGTCAGTCTTTTCAGTCTTCAGCTGTTGATGGTTTTAGATTAGTTTGAATCTGTTCATTCATGGCCTATGCAGCAAAATTGGACAGGACTTAAAATTTGTAAAATGTGGATGTACTGGAACAATAACCGACCGACATGGGAAAAAATTAAAAAGTCCTGGTGTGGGAGATTCAAAAGAGGTGTCATCAGCCCATTCAGGAACCCAATACTGGTGACCACCACCAGCATAGTGAGAGTGACACATATTTCAAAGCACCTTAGCATCATCTTTGAAATGCTGGATACCTCTGTTTCTGACTTTGCCAGTTGAGATTTGTTTGCTATTCAATGCAGATGCTGCCTTTGTTTACTAGGAAGGAGCTTAAATTTATAGCAGGGCACTGAGAGGTCACTTGTCTTTTTCTTGTTTGTTTAGGTTGTGCTGTGTTAACCATGACTGAATTTGGTGGAAACAGTTTGAACCCCAGTTTATTATAGGTTTTCTGTAATAAAGGTGCAGTTTTGCCAACTGAGTTTCTTTTCATGTTCAGAGATCACATGAAGAGTTCCTAGTAATTACATATTATCTTTATTGGCCTTTTATAATTCTTAATTAAAGCAAAATATATACTTGATCTTTTAAATTACAAAGTTAAATTAAATATTGGCTATTATATTTGATTATCTCTGGAATAGATTTGAAGTAGTACTATTTGATCATACAGGTAAAAGAGAAGAAAGTTCTGTGAAACTTGCCAATATTGACTTCAGACAAAAAGAAAATGATGCACAGGTATGTATTTCTCTTTTAGTAGTATAGATAAAATATTGATAAGCATTGTATTGGTTTTAAAGTGAAATAATAAATATGCTGCACTTGTAACTCAAGTTGATTGTATTTATATTAAATTAATCATTAATGTGCAATGACAGAATCTAAATAAATTTAAAGGGGTATCACTGGCAGTTTGAGAAAATAGTGTAGTCTTTTCTCTTACCCTACAAATATGAAAAATATGTTTTAAAAAAATCAAAGCTCTGTAACCAGTAAACCCAAAATTGAGACTTCTCTGATGTGGAAAAACAGGACTGGGTTAAAGAGGGAAATCATTGCCCAAAAATGTGCATAGGAGAAGGTTACTGGGTATTTGCTATTATAGAAAATAGAAATTAGTATGGTATAGGGTGAGTTATTTCAAAGTTTCCTATTTGAGTTAATACCTGCTCATCTCATAGTATAGTCATTCTGCTTTTGGTCCAACATTTGGGAACTGGTTTATATTTCTGCTCTAAATTTGAATTACCAGCTCAGACATACTGAAACTGAATGTACAGGCTTAACAAGATCTTCAGGTATTTCTGATCTATATCTAAGAACCACCTGTGGATCTATAAGGATCTTCCAGAGATGGTGTTAAAATGTTAAGTTAAATATGACAATTAAGTGATTCAGTATATCTTGGGTAGAAATATGGATTTGCAGTAGGGGATTGGAACTGGAATGAACCTGCTTGAAATCTTGCTTTGACCCCCGCATCATTCCGTGATTATCTCCAGGTGGAAGCAGTAAATATGGGAGCCTTGATTTGTGAGAGAAACAGGTGTTCTTGGTGGTTCTTGCTACCCATGAAGAACAAAGAGCTTATCATTCAGAATGTTATACTGGATGGCACATCATTATTTTTTCTGAAAATAGTCCTGAAGGAAATCCTTGATGAAAAATATTATTTTTTTGGATTCATAGTCAGTACACACAGATAGAGGTTCTTGGTCACCAAAATAATTAGTAGAGTATTAAGTTTAAGTGTATGTTTTACACTTGTATAATACAAATGTCCAGCTCTGTTTGAGAGGAGGCTGAGAATATAATTGGAGAAAATATACATTTATTAAAGTTTTGTTTGTTTAACACAGAAGTAGGGGACGATTTGAATTTATTAGTGCTACTCCAATGTCTGTATTATTAACAAACATACATTTATGTGTGTGTGTTAAAAATTTAAGGAAAATAATATCAGAAAAGAAATGGAATGTGTAAAAGTTTAAAACAGAAAAAAAGAGAATAGGAAATCATTCCAATTAAAGGTGGGAATGGAGAAAAAAAGGAACCAAGTTGAAATCATAATAAAATAAAAAAATAAATAAGGTGCTAAGAATATATTCAGGCAAATAAGTCACAAAAATTTAACTGCATTAACAGAAAGATATTTCGCTGAGCCCCAGTGGCGTAGTGATTGTGCGTGGGACTGTGGTCCACTGGGATGGAGGTTCAATTCCCGCCTGCTCACAGGAGCAAAGGCTGGGCCTCCTACTCCCACCACCAGGGCAGTGATACCTAAAAAAAAAAAATTAAAAAAATAAAATTAAAAAAAAGAAAGATATTTCTTTGGAACACATAAGAAATATATAAGTATGTTTTATTAAAAGAGACGACGTGAATGAGTTGACAAAGATTGAAAATAACAAAAAATGGATGGTATAAAGGGGTTTCACGAAGTTCATAGAAAAAAACAATTATCTTTTTGGGGTGGGGGGGCATCACTGCTCTCTGGTGGTTGTGGGCACTACCCAGTTTTGCTGCTGCTGGATTTGAACTGCCAAGCCAGTGGGCCACAGACCCACACTCAACCACTACACCACCGGGGCTCAGCCTCAATTATCTTTTTATTACATTAAGATAATCATTTATTAGGTGCTCTCTCAGATCTTATAACATTCTATACATCAGTTGTATCAAGCATATTTGTACATTGACATCATTTCCAAAATATTTTCTACTTGAGCCCCTGGTATATGCTCTTGTTTTTTCCCCCTCCCTCCCGCACCCTCCCAACTTCGTGTATTATTATTATTTTGTATCTTACACTTCCCAGCAACTTTTTGAAGCACATATATATATATATATATATATTTGATCAATGTCAAATAAAATAGATTTCAAAATGAAAAGCATTAGCAGGAATAAATGTTTCATTTTTTAAAAAAATTCATGAGTAATTTTTAAGAACTATGAACTCTGGTCCACCACTTGTTTGTCATGCTGTGGTGGTTTGTGTATTGCTGTGATGCTGAAACCTATGTCACTAGTATTTCAAATACCAGCAGGTTACCCAAAGTAAGCAGGAGCTGTTTTCTTAAAGTAGAGTGAACGGAGAACAGGAATAGAGTAAAACCTGTGGGAGTGAAGCTTACAGAATCTTCATTTGCTGATGAAGCATAATGCAGTTAGACGAAATAGTTGCTAATAACCTGAATTGGAATGGACAAAATAAGAATCTAGGAAAATTGGAAGTCTTCAAAAAATGAAATGGAATACATAAAGATTTGTATCCTAGATGTTATTGAACTAGTCTAGTATTGACCATTTGTAATCAGAAAATCATATTGTTTATTATGCCAGAAATGATACAATCAAGGAAGAGGTATGGTATTCAATTTATTATCAAAAAGAACATTTCCAGATCTGTCTTGAAGTATGCTGTCTATAATAGGATTACATCTATCTGCCTTCAAAAATATGCAACCAGCTTATGATTGTACAAATTTGTGCACCAAACATGAAAGCTAGTGATGAATAACTTAGAGAATTCTACCAGCATCTTCAATCAAAAATTAATGAAGCATGCCATCAAGATACATTGATAATCATTGGTGATTGAAATGCAAAAATTGGAAATGAAAAAGCCAGTCAGGGGTAGCGAGTGACAGGACCGACAGTTCCTAGGGGACATGGGGGGAGTGGGGAAGGAGGTGGTGTGAACAGGCTCAGGGATGGGGGTTGGGACAACAAGTGGTCCAAAATCAGTGGCAAGGAGAGTGTAGGAGGCCTGGTAAGGGCGTAAGCTTTGGTAATGAACTGAGAAGTATTGAAACCCAAATGAAGGTTGAGCATGATAGTGGGATAGAAGCAAGGTAGAAGGAAATCGAGGAAAGAACTAGGAAGCAAAGGGCACATGTAGAGATCTAAAACCAAGCATGTATATATGTAAATATAATTACCATAAGGAAGGAATAAATATAGGTACATATATTCATAGGTTAATACTAAGGTAGCAAATAGACCTTGGGCCTCCATTCATGTACTTCCTCAATACAAGAACACTTTGTTCTGTTAAACTGGCACTCCATGATGCTCACTCTCCCGATGCCATCACTGAAGTCAAATGGGTGCATAAACAAATGTAGTGAAGAAAGCTGATGGTGCCCAGCTATCAAAAGATATAGCATCTGGGATCTAGCTGAGAAGTAGTCAAGCAAGCTCACACGGAAGAAGTACACCAACCATTATGGTCACGAGCTGTAGAAAGGATCTGATCTCAGGCATCAAACAGGAAAAAGCACTGTGTGTTCACCTTCCCGAGATGATCACTGAGGACATGTGGTACCATGAGCAAAAGTGGTGAAGAAAGTTGATGGTGCCCAGCTATGAAAAGATAATAGTGTCCCAAGTCTTAAAGGCTTGAAGATTGACAAGTGGCCATGTAGCTCAGAAGCAACAAAGACCACATGGAAGAAGCACACCAGCCTGTGTGACCACGGGGTGTGGAAAGAATCAGGTATCAGGCATCAAAGAACAAAAATCATATCATTATGTGCCCACCCTTCCAGAATGACCGCTTAAAACAAATAGGTGCCGAGGCAAACGGCGGAAAAAGCTGATATTGCCCAGCTACCAAGTGATAAAGTGTCTGGCGTCTTAAACGCTTGAAGGTAAACAAGTGACCATCTAGCACAAAGGCAGCAAAGCCCACATGGAAGAAGCACAACACCCTGTGTGATCATGAGGGGTTGAAGAAAGCAGGCATCAAGCATCAAAGAACAGTAAGCACATCACTACGAATGAGGGGGGAGTATAGGGTGGGGACCCAAGACCCATTTGTGGGCAATTGGGCACCCCTTACAGAAAAGTCACAGGGAGGAGATGGGCCAGTCAGGGTGCAGTGAGTAATGATGAAACATAGAACTTCCCTCTAGTTTTTTATTCCTCCCTCCAACTATCATGATTCCAGTTCTTCCTTACAAATCCAGCTGGACTGGTAACACTGATACAGATGGGAACTGAAAATACAGGAAATCGTGGACAGATGGAGCCCTCAGGACCAGTAGTGAGAGTGGTTACTGGATGAGTGGAGGGAAGGTGGGGTAGAGAGCGGGAGCCATTTACAAGTACCTACATATAACTTCCTATCTGGAGGACAGACAGTGGAGGAGTGGACAAGGGGAAACATCGGGCAGTATAAAATATGACAATAATTTGTGAAGTATTGAGGGTTGGTGGGGGAGAGGGGAGTGAGGGAGAGGGAGAGACGAGAAGTTGATGTTAAGGACTCAAGTGGAAAAGCAGATATTTGGAGAATGATGATGGCAGAAGGCATGTGAAGGTGTTTGGCCCAGTATATTATGTATGGATTGTGATAAGCGATGTATGAGCCCTCAATGAAATGGTAAAACAAAGGAAAAAAGGAACAGTCATTGGAAAATGTTATTGATAATAGAAATGAAGCTTGAGATTGAGTAATAGAATTTTGCAAGACCAACAACTTGTTCCTGGTAAATGCCCTTTTCCAACAACACAAATGGCAGCCCTCCACATGGACTTCCCTGGATAGAATACACAGAAATCAAATGTACTACATCTGGGGCAAGAGATGAGGGAAAATTATCAGCAGCTAAAACCAGGCCAGGAGTTGACTGTAGAACAGCATCAGTTGCATATATCTAAATTCAGGTTGAAGATGAAGGAATTTAAAGCAAATCCACTAGTACCTATCTCAGAGAACATCTCAAGAACAGATTTGCTGCATTAAGCACTAATGAGAGAAGACCTGGTGAGCTATGGAATGATTTCAAGAAAATTATTCATGAAGAAAGCAAAAGGTAATTAAAAAGACAGTTAACAAAGAAAGGATGAGTAGGGATGTCAGGGGAAACTGAAGCTTGGTCATAGAGTAGCAAAGACAAATTCAAGAAATAGTTAAAGCAGAACAGAGAATTTCAATGGCTGCTTGAGTAGATAAAGTAGCAAAGTAAAATAGAATGAAATGTGCAAAGATCTAGAAAACCAAAAAGGAAGAGCATGGTTAACATACCTTAAATTGACAACTCAAGAAAAAATTCAAGCCTTGATTGAGTCTCAATTTTGAAAAACTTCTATGGGCAAAATGAGGAATTAAGCAGGAAGCATCCAAAGGAGATGGAAATGTACACAGAGTCATTGTACTAACAAGAATTAGTAGACGTTGCACCATTTCAAGAGGTAGCAAACAAGAATCCTATGCTGCTGGAGGAGGATCAAGCTGCACTGAAAGCATTAGCCAAAATCAAGGCTCCATGAATTGACAGAGTGCCAATGAAAGTGTTTCAATAAGGTGCTGAAGCACCAGATGCATTCACTTGTCTCTGCCAAGAAATTTGGAAGACAGCAACCTGACTACCTCACTAAAAGAAACCCATATTTGCACCCATTGCAAAGAAAGATGACCTAACGATTCAAAAATCATAGAACAGTATCATTGATATCCTATGCAATTAAAATTTTGCTGAAGATCAACAATACTTGTAACAGTACAGTGATGGAGAATTAGCAGATAAAGTTTAAGACCAGGTTTGGAATTGGACATGGAACAAGGGGTATCATTGCTGACATAGAATGGATCTTGTCTGAAAGCAGAGAATACCAGAGATAGGCTTACTTGTGTTCCATTGACTATAAAAATGTATTTGACTGTGTGGATCAAAACAAAGTATGGATAGTCTTGAGAAGCATAGGAATTCCAGCACGTTTTATTGTGCTCATGGAAAAACATGTAGATTCATCAAGAAGCAGTTGTGCAAGCAACAAGGGTTTAAAATCAGAGGTGTGCCAGGGTTGTATCCTCTCACCATACTTATCTAGTCAGTATGATGAGCAAATAATCAGAGCAGCTAGGTTATCTGAAGGACAATAAGATTGGAGGAAGGATTAGTAATCTAAGATATGCAGATGACACAGCCTTACGTGCTGAAAATGAGGAAAACTTGAAGTGCTTGCTGATAAAGATCAAGGATTGCAGCCTTCAGTATGAATTACTCAATGTAAGAAAGACTAGACTACTCCCAAGTTGGACCAATAGATAGCATGATCAAGGGAGGAAAGATTAATGTTAAGGATTTTGTCTTGCTTGGATCCACAATCACTGTTTATGAAAGCAGCAGTCAAGAGGTCAAATGGTGCACTGCATTTCATAAATCTGCACAAGACGTCTTTAAATTGTTGAAAAGCAAGGACGTTACTTTTGGGGCCAAGGTGCACCTGACCCAAGTCATGATATTTTCAGTTGCTTCATATGCATGTGAAAGTTGTGCATTGAATAAGAAAGACCAAAGAAGAATCAATATGTTTAAATTGTGCTGGGAAAAAATATTGAAAGTACCGTGCACAAAGAAATCTTACAAGAATGGCCAGAATGTTCCTTAGAGGATGGTTGAGACTTCATCTTACATACTTTGGACATGTCAAGAGAAACCAGTCCCTGGAGAAGAGCATCATCCTTGGGAGAGTGGAAGGGTAGCGAAAAAGAGAAAGGTTCTCAAGGAGATGGACTAGCACAGTGGTTATTAATGCCAATTGGCTCAAACATAAGAACAATTGTGAGATTGGTACAGGACCAGGATGTGTTCTGTTGTACTTACGGTCCCTATGAGTTGGAACTGACTCAGTGGTTCTTAACAGTAACAATAGCATGAGCTTTCGTTGTGAAGTGATTATGCATTGGGCTGCTAATCACAAGTTCAATGCCTCCAACTGCTCTGCTGGAGGAAGAGAAGACTCTGTGTTTCCTTAAAGTTAGTCTCAGAAATCCACAAGGGCAATTCTACCTGGTTCTGTAGAGTGGGTATGAGTTGGAATTGACTTTGATGGCAGTGAAGTTTTTTGTTGTTTTTTACTGATGCACCAAATGATGTATTTCAAAAAATATAAGGCAAATACTACAGAACTTCAGAGAAATGGTTAGACCCACAGTTATAACAGGAAACTTTAATATTGCTTGACTTAATTAATTTATGGGTAGTTATGATATCTGTATGATGATCCTTTTTAAAATGATTAAAAAATACTCTGTAGGAGTTGAGTTTGGCTATATGTGAATCAGTACATAACAAGTTAATAAATAATATTTTAAGATAATGGTATCTTGTTCTGTTACCAACCACAATGTTCTAAAATACATGATTTTGATTTCTGTTTAATAGTTCTCACTCTAATGTCATTTCTTACGTGTTGTCTGTTTTATTTTCCTTTTATACATACTGTCTAGCTTTTACTTCCAGGTCATTTCAGTTGGAGAAACTGAAAAATAAAATTGAGGTATTTTCTTTTGTTTTTTTTAAAGCAGAATATAAAAGGAAAGCTAATAGGTAAGATAAACCCCTGGCAGGTTCTGCTACAGGGACAAAACAAGAAGATGAAAACAAGTATGTAGAGGATTGAATTACACAATTAGTAAACTATTCTCAGTATACACAGAATACAATTTTCCCCTCAGTATTCTTCAAAATGGAATGTATAGTTGAAACAGTGTATTCTGTTTGGTGCCATTAAATCAGTTCTGATACATCATCTACCCTTGCACAACAGAAGGAAACATTGCCCAGTCCTGCACCATCCTTAAAATTGTTTCTGTACTTGAACCCTTTTCTGCAGCCTCTGTGTCTGTTATATTGTTGAGGGTCTTCCTCGACTGACAAAATGTCCAAAGTATGTAAGACCACGTCTTACCATCCTTGCCACTTAAGAAGCATTCTGGCTATAATTCTTCCAGGACACATTGGTGTATACTTTTAGCAGTGTGTGGTACTATCAACATTGTTCACCAGCACCTTTACTTCGCCCAGTATATAGGGAAAAAAAAGTCAATATTGACAAACCCCCCCCCGCATTACAAACAACTTTTTTTTGGGGGGGGGGCATCACTGCCCTGGTGGGAGTAGGAAACCCAGCCTTGCTCCTGGAGAGCTGCTGCTGGGTTTGAACCGCCAACCCTGTGGGTTGCAGTCCCACACACATCCACTACACCACTGGGGCTCAGCCTACAAACACTTTTTTAAGGAAAAAGAAATCCACACATTCTCAAATAACCTTTTGCATTGTAGAAGAAATAAACTGGAACTATTTAAAATAATACTGTAAACTTCAATCATGGGGAATAGCATCGTGGGCTGAGCCCCGATGGTTGAGTGCGGGACTGTGGCCCACAGGCTTGGTGGTTCAAATCCAGCGGCAGCTCTCAGGAGCAGCACTGGGTAGCGCCCATGACCACTAGAGGCAGTGATGCCTCCCCCCCCCCCAAAAAAAATAGTAATACATATAAAGGAAGTATGTATTCATAAAAAGAAAGGGTAGTTTTCCCAGGGCAAGGCTTATCCATTGCATTCAAAATGTGCTGACCCCTGCGATTTCCCCAAATGTGGGAAACATGACTGCATAATTTGCGGTAATGGGGGACTGTGTTCGTGTACTTCCCTGAAAATAAAAAAAAAATAAAATCAAACTGTGCATAACTAGCAATTTTATTTCTTGGCATCTACTCTAGATAAACACTTGAATATGTGCACTAACATATCTGAACATGTACACATAATATTGTTTGAAATATACATCAAAACAGTAAAAATACTGATTTTTTTTGGCATCATTGCCCTCTGGTGGTGGGAGTAGGAGGCCCCACCTTTGCTCCTGTGGAGATGGAATTGAACCTCCACCCCAGTGGGCTGCAGTCCTGCGAACAACCACTACGCCATCGGGGCTCAGCCAAAAATACTGATTCTTAAGAGAAGTTGATAACTTGTTCTTAAAACCTATAAAATTCAGACTAATTAATACAAAAGTAAGGAGTAAATTTCCCATTAAAATAAAAATGCTTCCGGGCTGAGCCCCGGTGGTGTAAATGGTTGATTGTGGGACTGCAGCCAGCGGGCTTGGCGATTCAAATCCAGCAGCGGCTCTCAGGAGCAGCACTGGGTAGCACCCACAACCACCAGAGGCAGTGATGCACTCAAAAATAAATAAATAAAAAATAAAAATGCTTTCAGGGGAGCTGGGAGCGGAAGGGATGAGAAGCTGACATCAGAGACTCAGGTAGAAAAGCAGAGATTTGAAGAATGAGGACAACAGCAGGCAGGCAAAGGGGGTTGGCATAGTACATGTATATATGTGTTGTGATAGGTGATGTATGAGCCCCCAATAAAATGATTTTTTAAAAAATTCTAACAGTAAAAAAAAAAATGTGCTTTTGCTTTGGGACAAATAACAAAATTTGGAGACTCTTCAAGATAACTTACCAGAAAAAATGAAAGGTGAATCAGACAGTGCAAGCATTAATAAAGTAGAGGTTTAACTATTGAACAGAATTTAATTAAAGATAAAAGATTAGCCCTTTCATAAACATGTGCTCATCTTTTAATTCTTTTTTTGGTCTCCAGTGTTCAATTTAAGAGATTACAGAAGTTAGACTTAGAAATCAGGTTGAGATCATGATAAAATTCACTCAGAAATACTACCATGCATAATTATTTATACTTAACAAAAAATGGCAAGTTTCTTGAGAGTTTAGAACCTTGCTTTTCATTATTTGACTTAAAATTTTATATGCAGTGATTCCAGTTAATGTTTGTACTTGATGATGGTGACAGGAATGACACTTGAAATTAAAATGATGAAACATTGAGTAGCTCTGGCAAGAAAAAAATTAAGTTTTTTTGTATATCTAATTCTAATTTTTTTGTCTAGATATTCAGTGATTCAGCTGGGAATAATCATTCAGAATATTCACATGGTCCATCTAATAGATGTTTGCAGAATTTTATGCGATTCAGGTAACTGTTAAAATAAGAAAATGTTCTCATTTTAAAATGATTGAAGAATAAAGCTCGCAGTGATGCCTAAAAAATTTTTTTTAAAAGAATAAAGCTCAACAAATTTTATAAAATTTATATTTCTTGTGTTTTAGATTGTCTATACCACAGAAACAACAGTGGTTTGAAAAAGAAGATACAGGTATTTGCTCTTCGTATTTTCCTTAACTATGTGCATTAAAAATGGAGAGGTAATGATGAGTACAAGAATGAAACTGGTTGTTGTGATGATTGTACAGTTCTTCTTGATATGATGAAACTATTGAATTGTATGATGTGTAGATTATATGCCAATAAAACTATTGGAAAAATAGAGCAAGACAATAATGTCAAATGTAAAGCCAATCATTTGCTCTGTAAAATTTCACCTAATTCAAAGTGAAAATTTTTTCACTTTATTATTTTGTAATCAGAATTTTTTTAAAAAAATAAGTGAGGGTAACACATTTTATCAGGTTTCTATACAATTTAAATAAATTATTTAGAGAGTTTATATTTCTGGTTAACTGATCATACATGCCTAGTTTTTACATCCACTTTCTCTAAATATAAGAAAAAAAATTTGTAAGAAATTTGGAAAACAGGAAAATAAAAAAAAAACTACACAAATATAACTACTCTTAACTACTAAATATATTCTAAGTCTTTTTCCTATGCATGTGTATTTTGTTCATTTCCATACTATATGTTTTTAATATACTGATTTTTCCCATTTGATACACTATTGAGGGCCTTTCTCTGTTACTAAATATTACTAAAATATAATCATTATAGTGACTATACTGTGTTCCATTGTGTGGCTATGTGTTACTGTTTTCTCAATTTGATATTATTTATGGGGTTTTTCTTTTTGCTATGATAAATTATGCGATTGTACTCTTTTAGCAAACTATTTTTTTTTAATTTTTAATTTTTTTTGTGTGTGGGCATCGCTGCCTCTGGTGGTCATGGGCACTACCCAGCCTCCACCGGATTTGAACCGCCAAGCCTGTGGGCTACAGTTCTGCACTCAACCACTTAAGCCACCGGGGCTCAGCCCCAGCAAACTATTTTCTTTGAATTAATTTGAAGATGGGTCATAGAATATACAGATATCTCTTGCTTCTCAAAAATTTGCCTCTCACCACTTCACTTTAATGAAAGGTGAATATTAATACCTGTTTTTGTAAATAGAAAGAAATCCATAGATTGCCCCTTTGGTGAAAAGTGAAACTGGCATTCAGTGTTAGTTTTGTAGTGAATGCTTAGATGCAGTGAGCATTGAGAATGACATAGTAAAAATCCTTCTCTGGGAACTATACATCATATAGACATAATTTCTACTTTATATAGACTGTATTTATAATATCCCTGTTTTTACTATATATTAGTGTTATTTTAGTTTTCATGTATTTGGGGGGCAGGGCATCTAAGAACACCCACAAAATTTTGCCTTATAAACTAGTAGTATTTGTTCCTTAGTTTTATCCCATTTTAGCATAGAGAATGTTTCATAAGACTGCTCCACTTTTAGATAGTGTGCGAAACCTGTTAATGTACATGTTTATTATCGTAGAAAAATGGAAGACACACATACCCAATATCTCATCATTCTCCCTAGTGATAGATGTACCTAGAAAATATATGTACATGTATAAAATGATAAATGTGAAAGAAGTTAACAATATCATTATTAGCTTGTGATAGCCTTGAACCAACAACATCCCAAATGTCTACTTGTGACAGAATAGATACCTTGTGTTCATTTAGTGAAATAACTTATGTAAGTAAGATAAATGAACTAAGACTATGTGCAACAACATGGATGACTCTCCAAAATATGTGCTAGTAAAACAAAATTGCATACTAGTACATGGAAAACATAAAAGCCCACCCATAGTGACCCTATATAGGCTTTCCAAGACTGTAAGTCTTCACAGGAGGAGAGAGCTTCATCTTTCTCTTGTGGGGGTGGTCGATCTGAACTGCTGACTTGGTTAACCATATTATTTCATCATATGATATTTAAGAACATTTTAAAAGCTATTGTTTAGGAATGCTTATATAGAAAACACTATAAGAAAATTTCTAAAGATATGATTTTTGCAAAAGTGAAGATAGTTGTTACTTCTGAATAGGAGGATATGGGGCCTCCTGAATACTCCATTGTTCAATTGTTCAAAAGAAATTGTTCAATTTCTTTACCTGTGTGGTGGTTTCATAAGTGTTATCTTTTAATATATCTCAATCTCTTTTCTATTTATATTGGCATAAAGTATATTAAGTGTCTTATAAGCTAAAAACAGTAAAATGTTGTAATTTCATAATAATGAACATGTTTTATTCTACAAAAAAGACAGTTTTTTTTGTATACAACAAACAGATGCTGAATGTGGAGATAAATGGACTTCAAGACAATTAAGAGAGTCAAAATGTACTTCACGTGTAAGTCACATGCATGTGTTCTATTAAAATTTTAGATTTTATACAGTAAAGATTATACTAGAACTAGAAATTATTAGCTTGTTAGGTTGTTAGAGTGACAAGAGTGTCTATCTCTTAAAACAATTTACATAACAAAGCCACAGATGTTTACATGAAAACATGCAAAAAGAATGATCATTAAGTGATAATATACATTGAAACTACAACTAAATTATACTGCATAAAAGTTTTACTTAATAAAATGAATGATTTTCTGTGGCAATTCAAGATCAGTGATTGCAGAAAATATATTGAAAATATTTTCTAATAGCAAAACTGTCATTATGATAGATGAAGACAAGGTATGAGAGTAAGTAATGTAATTCTACTTAAGGTTCCAGTTCTTACATGTATGGGCTTATTCCAAACAAAATATGTTTAGACATGTCTCTGTGATCTGTGGATGACTGTGGACAAGTTCTCTCTCAGTACTACACTTGATTTAGTCTCGTTAACATGCCTTAAAAAAACAAAACAGAACAAAAACTGTCTTCCAAACATATCTGCTGGGCAATTAAACTCAAGGCAGAAGGATCAGCTCAGGAGGTTATGGCAAGCAATTCTTTGAGGTTATTACAATAAGTTATCTTGAAAATTTTTCTCCAAGGGCACAGGGCAATGACAGGAACTTGTTATGAAGAGTTTTAAAGAAAAGTGGAAACAATGTTAATGAAAAAGCAGCCAAGAAAATTGCACCTTTTTTGGTTCTTTCTATCATGGCAACACACCTGCTTTTCTTTTAAGACTCTCAAGAGCTGTTTTAGGATAATTCGATAGGGAAACTTCTACCCCATAGTCCTGATCTTTCCCAGATTTCTTATTTGCAAGGTCCCCACATAGATAGTCTCCAGTGAATTCTTTCTGAGCATTAAATAAGAATGTAGCTAATCTTGCCTTCAGGCAGAGTACCTTAGAAATAGATTGCCCCCAATCCTCTCCAGCCAGCCCAAGAAAGGGAAGTCTTTTTCTTAGGGGTTTTCCTGGGTATGTTCTTGATGGAGTTCACCATACTGGGGAGAGTACAGATCGTCAAAAAATCATGAATCATGGCTTATCAATCTTTCCCTGACTGCCTTAGTGGGAAGGCCCAAGCCCAATCTTGTAAGCCCTTCTATTGAATAACATGTTATTCCTAGTCATGATTCTGTTTCTGCTTCTGTAGTCCCATCTGCAACTGTGGTGTATTGATCTGCCACCAATCATGAATTTGTGACAGTTCCCTTTGTTCCATGCCTTATTTATCTAGCTCCTCAATTGTGAACCTTCTAATGCCATTTTAACCTTGTGCTAATGACCTCCCTCATCCGAATGATGAGACTGTGTTTTTGTGTTGTCTTATCCCATTAGGACTTAGTAAATGTTCTCTTTAAATTATATACATGAGATGGGAGTCTTTTTTGTACCCTAAAACATTAGGAAGAAGGATAGACTCTCTATTTCTAAAGGATTAGCCACTAAAAACCTTATGAATAGCAGCGGTATATGTCTGGCATAGAGCTGGAAGATAAGCCTCTCATGTTCAAAGGTATTCAAAATACAACTGGGGAAAAGAGACATCATCAAAGCAGAGCTGATTTTAATGATATGGACAAACTATGTTTCCAAGATCTATATTTGTATATGGTACCTTCTTCAAAATGAGAAGAAACAACTGCAAACATCTGTTAATCAGAACATGGAATTATGAAGTATGAATCCAGGAAAATGGAAAGTTGTTGGAAGTGAAATGGAACACACAAAAATATCCTCGGCATTATAAGTGGAAATTGACTAGCATTAGCCATTTTGAATTAGATAACCATATAGCTTTCTATGTTGGAAATGACAGATACAAAAGGAATGGCTTTGCATTCATCATAGAAGAGGATTTCAATATTTATCTTGAAATACAATGCTATCTGTGACAGGGTAATATCTAGGAGGTGAGCACCCCCCCCCAAATGAAAAAAAAAAAAAAGCTCTGCCCAGCGGAGTTTTTGTAGTATGCATTTTTCCTGCTAGGCAAGCATTGAGCAACTCTCTCTAAGTTAGCGCACCCAGTGGTGTCACCTGGGAAGATTCTCTCTGATCATTTTGAATTTTTTCATAAAAATAGTTTTGCTTGAACCTCTTTTTTTTATAGTGGTGGATTTAAGAGAACAACTTGCACTGTAAAATTTTGGTTTTTTGTTCCAGAAAAATGCCATAGAACTGTTGTGATGTTGAGCACAGCTTACAAGGACAGCATTATAGGAAAAACTTGTTTGTAAGTGGTTTTTGGATTTCAAAAAGGGTGAAATGTTGATTGATGTCGAACATCATCTGGACACCCATCAACTTTCCGAACTGACAAAAGTGTCAACTAGTAGTGCGTTTAGAGTTCATTCCACCAGGTCAGTCTGTCGATCAAGCTTTCCATTTTGACATTCTGAAAAGATAGCAACAAAAAAAGCCTCATTTCTAAAACAAAAAAAAAAAGGCCTGATTTGTGGCAAATGGGGGCTTGGTTTTGTCACCATGACAGTGGACCCTATGCCCACAGCTATCTCCAGATTTACAGGTTAGACTCCACCGCTGCACTCTTTTTAAAAAAATTTAATCATTTTATTGGGGGCTCGTACATCGCTTTTCACAATACATAGTTACATATACTGTGTCAAGCGCCTTTACATGCTTGCTTTCATTAACATTCTCTAAATATCCACTTTTCCACCCAGGCCACCCCTACACTCTCAATCCTCAAATTGACACCAGATTAGGTGACTGCCACAATGAGTTTGAAAACGTTTTACAAGAATGGAATCGGGGCTGAGCCCCGGTGACGTAGTGGTTGTGCGCGGGACTGCGGCCCACTGGGATGGAGGTTCGATTCTAGCTCCACGGAGCAAAGGCTGGGCCTCCTACTCCCACCACCTGAGGGCAGTGATGCCCTCACCGCCCCCCCTCCCCCCAAAAAAAGAATGGAATCGCAGATTTGACAAATGTGTTACCTTATATACTCATGTATAGGCCGAGTTTTCCAGCACATTTTTAATGCAGTTTTTGTAGTAAAATAGGTGCCTTGACTGACACTCGGGTATATATGGTAAATATAATGGAGAGTATTTTGAAGATGATAAGGTTATTTTGTAAAAAAAATTAAATATAGGGGCTGAGCCCCGGTGGCGTAGTGGTTGTGCACGGGACTGCGGCCCACTGGGATGGAGGTTCAATTCCAGCTCCAGGAGCAAAGGCTGGACCTCCTACTCCCACCACCAGAGGGCAGTGATGCCTAAAAAAAAATTAAATATCCGGGGGGCGTAAATTCCCTTTGGGGGATGGGTATCCCAACAGAGAAGTCAGGTTAATACACTACTAATTCAACTCAATTCCCAACTTCTCTGTGTAAAATTGATCAAACATGTAACCAAGATACATTGATAATTACTGGTCGTTGGAATGCAAAACTTGGAAACAGCAGTAGTAGTTAAAAAACAGTGTTAGGGACCATTTTGAAAGATCTATGACTTTAACAATGTAAACAATTTCTATTTGTGGCCTTCACCACATGGAACACATAAGGATCAAATTGCCTACATCTATAGGAAGAGACAGTGGAGAAGCTCAATATCATCCTGAACAAGGACTTGGACCAACTGTGGAACAGATAATCAGTTGCTCATATGTATGTTCAGATTGAAGTTGAAGGGAATTTAACGTTCATGATAGCACAAATAAGACCTGGAGTATATCCCACCAGAATCAAAGACCATCTTGAAGTACGTATTTGACCCTTTGATTCAAGACTAGATGAATTGTGAGATGACATCAAGAATATCGTCCATGAAGAAAACAAAAATAGCAAAGAAAAGACAAAAGCAGATGTCATACTCTAAAACTTATTCTTAGCATAGCAATAGTGTATGGAAGAAATGATCAAATTAGAGAGGTGCACAGAGATTTTATAGGGCAACTCTGGGAGACAAACTAAAGTTTTATAATAAAATAAACAAAATCTGGACTCAGTCCCTGGGAGACACTTTACTGATATGACAAGATGGCAACATGCTGCTGGTAGATCCTGAGTCCTGGAGGAACCAGAGGAGAAGCTACATGGGTTTATCATGATGGAACCAGAACTCTGAAGCTGGAGAAGCCATGTAGAGACTCCTGTCAGTGCTGAGATGCTTCTAGTGCCACTGGATACTGCTCATGGACCATGAACCTGGAAAAGAGTAGCCATGAGGAGACCCCTGCCAGTGCTGGGCTGCTTCTGCAGCTGCTGGATACACAAGACTCTGCACCCACTGGCCTGTGGTTGTTCTGGTGTCATTGAACATGCCTCGTGAGTCAGAAGAAGCCTTTATAAACTGGTATTGGACATATGGGCTAATATCAGACTTAGGACCTTGGACTGGACTGAGTTGGGATGCTTTCTTAATGCTTCGTTCCTCTTGTATATAAACCTTTCCCTTATACACATATGCATGTTTATGGATTTGTTTCTCTATCCAGACTAAAACAGCCCCCAATAATAGTATTTTTAAAAAGTAAATAAACAAAACCTGAAATTGACCAAAAAGGAAGAACATGTGTATCTTATCTCATGTTGAAAGAACTAAGGATAAAATTCAAGCCTTGAATTGCAATACTCAAGCACACGATGGGCAAACCATTTAATGATGTAGCATGCATCAAAAGAAAATGGAAGGAATACACAGTCACTGTACCAAAAGGAATTGGTTAGCATTCAACTATTTGAAGAGATAGTATATGATTAAGAACCGATGGTCTTGACAAAAGAAGTTTAAGCTACATTAATGAAAAACAAGACTCCAGGAATTGACAGAATACCAAATGAAATGTTTCAACAAATTGACATGATTCTAGAAGCACCTACTCACTTTTGTCAACTTGTTATTCCAAGTTGACCTAACAGTGCTCACTTTGAGCACACATATCAAGAAAAAGGATAAATATTGCTGACATCACATGGATATTGGTTGAGAGTAGAGAGTGCCAGAAAGATGTTTACTTGTGTTCTTTTTGACTATACAAAGATATTTGACTAGGTGGCTCATAACAAACTATGGATAATATTTTTATTTTTTTTATAATATTTCAAAATGGGAATTCTAGAACACTTAATTTTGCTCAACCTGTGCATGGACCAAGAGGAAGTTGTATAAACCAGGTTCTGCATAATTTAAAAAGGAAGAGATAAATGTTAGAGTTGTTTCCTTTTACTACACCTTTGCATGCTGAACAAATAATCAGAGAAACAATTATATGAAGAAAAATACAGCATCAGTATTGGAGAAAGACTCATTAGCAACCTGTTATATGCAGATGACAACTTTGCTTACTGAAAGTGATGAGAACTTGAGGCACTTGCTGAAGAAGATCAATTTAGTAGCCTTCTTTATGGATTACAACTCATAATGTGTGAAGAAAACAAGTCTTTAACATCATGATAAATGGAGAAATGATTGAAATTGCTAAGGATTTTGTCCACCACCATCAATACTCGTGGAAACAGTAGTCAAGAGAAGAAAGATGGATTGTATTGGTTAAATCTGCACAGGACCTCTTTAAAATGTTATAAAACAAAGATGTTACTTTGAGAATGAAATAAATTGTGCCTGTCCCAAACCATAGTGTTTTTAATCAACTCCTCTGTATGTAAAAGCTAGACAATGAATAAGGAAACCCTCATTTTGGTGCATTTGAATTATAATATTGCTGAAAGAGACTGAAATTTTAAAAAAGAAAGAAGGTACCATGGACTCCCAGAAGAATAAACAAACCCATCTGAGAGAAAGTACAGCGAGAATGCACTTTTGAAGAGTGAGTGGGGAGACTACGTCAAGTATCTTAACATGTTTATCAGAGAGAGTCCAGTCATTGGAAAAGAATAACATGCTTGGTAAAGTAAAGGTTAGTGAAAAAGAGGAACGGCCTTAAGGAGATGAACTGACACAGTTAAACCAACAATGGGCTCAAACATTACAATTGTGAGGATGATGCAGAACTGGACATTGTTTTGTTGTCCTTTGGATTGTTATGAGTTAAAGTTCATTTGTTATGCAACAGTTAAAAGAAACAATTCACTGGTATTATGCTGTAAAGAAATACAGCATTTAACAGGAGGATCCAAATTATTTTTATGATGGAATTTGATCATAAGCATACTTGAGAAATCATATTCCTAGTCTAGAAAATGAGATGTTGGAAACTTAGTTTCAGGTTTTCAAACTTTACAACTAAAGTAGTAGTATGCTGTAGGGGACAAAAGACTCCACATTCAAATATCATTTATGGAGACACATTTACTAAGTCTTAAACAGGACAAAGACAATTCATCCAGAAGAGCGACTATGAGCGTAAGGCAATAAGGGCATCTAAGGACTCACAGAGAACCGGCCACTTAAATAGAGTTGGTTTATTAGGGAAACTGCACAAAAGCATGATTGGCAACAGAATCCATACACAGTTGGAGGTGTGACTGCAGAGGCATGGAACCATGATTGGCACACTTATATTAGGCTGGATAAAAGACTGTGATTGGTTCAGGACACTCTAGCCAGGCAGGTCAGGACATGGCTCATGACTGTGTGACCCTAGCACCCCAGGGTACACCCAGGGCTAGGCCACCTCTTCCTGCACTAGCTAGGGAAATATTGGTAATCCACTGTCTAATGCACTGTGCCTGAGGGCAAGGCTATTCTTTCTGCTTAATGATCAGAATTTAACGGAAGCTTCATTCATGTATGCACTGCTTTTGCGACCATTCCATCTCATAGAGACCTAAGTAGGACAGTCGAATTTCCACTGTGGGTTTGTGAGAAGATAAATCTTCATGGGAGCAGAAAGCCTCATCTGTTTCCTGAGGAGCAGCTAATGGTTTCAGACTTTTCGAACTGAGCCTGCAATTAGCAGTCCAACACATAACCCACTACACACACTGTTCACTGTAACTGCATCCTGCCACAAACCTAGTGCTCAGAATTTAAGGTCTAATAGTGTGAAATTAACTGTCAGTGGCAAAAACGTTTGCAAAGACTATAATAAAACAATGAGGTCAAAATTGCTTCAAAGTTAATTGCTCCTTTCCAAGGAGGTAGCATATAAAGTTCTTCACTTAGAGAACTTAATATAAAAAAGTTAAAAGGAAAAACTTCTAAACATTTTTCCTCATCATTTTGAGTATGTTTTGGTTATCATTTTTTCAGGAAGGGATGAGGGAGATAAAATTAGAAGAGGAGGTCATTAGATATTTTAAAATAATTGTGTTTCAGATTTTGACATTAATATTTTGGTATCAAAAATAATACTTTGGTATTTTCATCAATTTATATTTTACTTATGAATTTAAGAGGTAGAGTGTAAATTTTTACTTAGTATATTTTACAATTTATATTTTCAGGTGAAGTAGCAGTATCATCATTGATGAATTTGGTATTTCCCATCTCATATTTTTAGATAGGTGATTTTTAAAAATATAGTAACATTCCTTTTTATAGTTTTCTGTTTTCTGAATTTTCAGGCTACATATTCAGAGCTCTTTGAGAAGTCAGAAGAAAATAAAAATACTGAAGTAGAAGAAAGCTCTGAGGATTTTCAAAATACTAGAGATACTCTACCCGTAAAAACTCCTGAAATTGCAAAATCACTTGAATCTTTACAGAAATTGCAGCACCCTAAAACACCACCAGCTGAAATGTAGGCTTTTAAATATTTATTACATAATTATAATTATAGTATTTACATATAAAATTATATAAATAATTGATAGGAGTAGTGAAATGCTTTACTATCTAATAAAAAGTTTTCTTTATGAAAAATTTCAAATGT
This sequence comes from Nesogale talazaci, assembly GCA_004026705.1. Taxonomy (NCBI): domain Eukaryota; kingdom Metazoa; phylum Chordata; class Mammalia; order Afrosoricida; family Tenrecidae; genus Nesogale; species Nesogale talazaci. Next base: position 40,194 of record PVJH01009317.1, on the reverse strand, counting down.
TCAGCGAAAAGAGACCAATATAATGAATTGCTATGTATCTGTCACCCATTTTGTACAGTTACTGTCCTTTTTTTTTTTGGTTCTTCTCTGAAATATTTCCTATAATATGTAGCTGAAGATGGCATAAATCCTGATTACTTATCTAGGATAATACATAGTTTATGGATTTAGTATTTTCCAAAAGAGTTTTTAAGTTTTGGAAGAGTTTAAAATGTTAAATTATAAAACTACCACATATGGTTTAGTATGAACCTATCACTGAATAATATTCTAGTAGTTATTTTCCATATATTATAGTATCTGAAGCAATAATTTTATTCTGGTAAATATATTTTTGGGACACAAATATTTCCATCATGATTAATTAATTAATAAATTTGAAGTCCGTAAATTTTTAATATACAACCAAGAAAATAGTGCTCCATTTAACTTTTTTCTTTCGTTCAATCCCTTCCTTAGTGCTAAATTCTAATTCTTTTAAGCTACGTCATCAGGAACCTGTGTACTACTTTTAAATTGCTAGTAAGAGTTTTATAAATAAATATAATTTTGTTAACTCAAATACATGTTTGAAGTGGAACTCATAATTATATATCTCACATTATATATCTCACATTATATATCTCACATCTGTGCTGTTGCTTATAGTGCTGCTCATGATTCTACAGTGTTTAATAGTATATTTTAAAAATAATTTTAATGATTTCTTATTTCTCTATAACAGAAATAGAAAAATAGTACCCGAAGTTCAAACACAAAAAGAATCCCCAGGAATTTCTTTTATTTTGAATTATACTTCTAGATCTCCTGGATTGAATTTATTTGATTCTTCTATATTTGATTCAGAAAACTCATCTGATCAGGTATATGAAAAACTTAGTAAGCTTTTTATTTCTAAAAGTTATACACTGTATACCCAAGTAAATTTTTACTTCCTTGGTATGGAACAAATTACATAAAAGAGGCAGTAGAGGGCTGAGCCCCAATGATGTAATAGTTGAGTGCGGGACTGCGGCCCATAGGCTTGCTGGTCCAAATCCAGCAGCAGCTCTCCAGGAGCAAGGCTGGGCCTCCCACTCCCACCAGAGGGCAGTGATGCCCCTCTCCCCCCCAAAAAAAGAGGCAGTAGAGCTCAGACAAGTAAACTTTTGCTGAAAATAATTAAGCATCGCTTGATGACAGGAAATGGCCAGCAGAGGATGTGAAAGGAGGAATGTTAATAATGTTGTCACATGTATTGTGGCTCAAACAGAAAATACCAGAAAGATGTTTACCTGGTTTTTTTAACTTTATGGATCGTCACAAAGTATGGGTAACATTATGGAGAATGGGAATTCCCAAACACTTTCATTCACCTGTACTTGCACTAAAAGGCAGTTGTTAGGAAAGAACAAAGGAGTATCAATTGGTTTAAAATCAGGAAAAGTGTGCATCAGAATTATATTTTTCCCCATGTGTATCCAACATGTCATCCATAATTTGTTAAAATTCATACAGTCCATTGCAACTCATAGCAACCCTGTAGGTCAAAGGAGAACTACAGAATAAAGGTACCAAGGCTTTAATGTCTAAGGAAGTGGGCTGCCGTATCGTCCTCGCATGACTGCAGTGTGCACTTGGTCAGTGTTTAGGTTTTAGGTGTTTTACTACACCACATGTCCCCATGGCAGAGCCACTCTGTTGTCATCAAAACCATGTTTGACAAACAGCAACAAGGAAAAACACTCACAAATAACATTAGGATTATATTTTCTGCTTTGCAGAAAAATTACCATTTTGTTAGCAAAACTTCATCTTAACTGACATGAAGCTATCATACTTTTTATTCTTATAGGTGAAAAGGCAATATCATGGACCTAAAGTACTGAGGCCTTCAGAATAAAGTATAATGTTGACTAGAATATTGGGTCATATTAATATGCTAAGGTAGAAATAATCTTTACTACCTACTGCTTATTAATATTTAATTCATTCCCAACGGAAATTAATTTAGAAGTCTTATTTTCTAAGTAACTGACATGTTGATTTGAAGATATACTTTTTTTAGCAAAATAATAACCTATATAAAAAGTTTTTATTTTGACCTCATTCTGTTAGAACTAGGAATATAAAGCAAAACTTGTTTTATGTATACTTTGCTATGTAAATTCAAATATAAATGATATATTTATATTCTACTGATATCACAATATTTAATTACAATTATTTTTCAGTTTAATGAAAATTATTATGCGTCACAAGAAGATGGTAAGTGATTTAAATTTTCAACACAGAAAAACACATTAACTTTTTCACTTAGTCTTTAGTTTGTCTCTAGTTGATTTTTTTTCTTTACATTTTATACAGAAAATCTTTGCCTAACTTATTTTCTTAGGTGTTCAGTTTAGCTTTTAAAATTATTGTTACTTTCATGCTTTTCCTGGATTGCCTTTTATTTCGTATTCTTACTACTATATTAAAACTTGCTTTCTCCTGACTACTAGTAACTTTCTAATGATCAAATATTATACTTTTTGCATTTATTATTCAATTGTTTTATGGCATTTGATACAGTCGACTACTCTTACCTTTCCAGAGTTTTTGACTTCTTGTTCTTTAATACTTACTTTTTGTTTGTTTGTTTTGTTTTGTTTTGTTTGTTTTGTTTTTTGTTTTGGTGAGAGTAGGAGGCCCAGCCTTTGCACCTGTGGAGGCACTGCTGGAATTGAACCTCCATCCCCGTGGGCCGCAGTCCCGTACACAACCACTACGCCACCGGGGCTCAGCCCTTTTTTGTTAGCTTGTTTGTAATGCTTATTTTTTATTGGTTCTTTTTTCTTCTTCCATCTTTTTTTGGTGCTGAGCATTGAGCAGTGGACAAGAATAATTAAAGTTCATATATCGTCTCAGTTCTAGTGAGAGAGACTGAAAATAGACAAATGCATATATGTCAATATGCATATATACATGCATATATAAATGCATATATGTCAATAGTACATTAAAGAATAGTTGTTAAGGGTTTGAATTGACAGACAAACTCACAAGTTGTAGTTGTCTTTTAGTCTAATAATATATTAACTTAGTTTTATAGAGATGCAACAGAAGAGATAACAGTTTATTCCATTGAGAGGCTGTAGAAAGGCTGTATATTGACCTAACTTGAAAGTTTAGTTTCAAAACTGCTTTGGGAACTGCTTCAATTACTATATAGTAAAGTGAAAGAAAAGTCTCGAAGCTCAAACTTATTGTCAGTAAGACAACACAACCCCCTGTGAGTTTTCAGGACTGTAACTCTTTATGGAAGTAGAAAACTCATCCTCCCTCGGAACTGCTGGTGGTTTTCAACTGCTGACTATGCAGATTGCCTGCAAGTACTTAGCCGCTACACTACCAGGGCTCCTGAGAGTAGAATAGGAAGTTGAAAATATGAATCTTTAATTCAGTGGGAAAGAGACATGCATTTTGGAATTAATGTAGGTGATATTTGATGCTATTAGAGCTGAAGGAATCAACTAATTGTAAATATTGTTTAAATATCTGCCACATAAAAGTGTAAATATGTTTACATTCTCTTTTTTGAGATTCTCATTAAGTGCTTTTAAAAATTATAGTACTAAAAAAAATTATAGTACTAGACCAAATTCATGTCTTCCCCAATAGCTAAGAGCTGATTTCTAATTATATAATACAAATCTCTTTAAGATGTACAGTTATATATGGTATATGTATGTGTTAATCCAGGTAGACTACAGAAACAAATTCATAAACATGCATATGTATAGTAGGTAGAGGTTTATATACAAGAGGAATGGAGCCTTGAGAAAGCATCCAACCAGTCCAGTCTAAGTCAATAATTCTGATATTAGCCCATATTTTTTATATCAATCCATAAGTCTTCTTCAGATGCATGAAGCACATGCACTGACAGCAGGACAATCAAGGCTAGTTGGTACAGTCTTGTGTATCTAGTGGTGCTAGAAACTTCTCAGCACTGACAGGGTCCTTTCTGTGGCTTTTCAAGCTTCTCAGCACAGGCAGGAGGCTCTGTGTGGCTTTTCTGGCTTCAGAGATCTGATTCCATCAGGGGAAGCCAGCTCATGTGGCTTCTCCTCCGAAATGCCTTGCAGGAAGTCAACCTTGTGTCTTGTCAGTAGAGCATCTCCAAGGGACTGAGCCATAAGTCTCTCACCTTCAAGGGGGAAATACAGCCAGATTTCTCAGGAGAAAGCCATGCCCACACAGAGGTCTCATTGGCTTTCTCCAGCTTGACAGGTTAGACTCCAGCCTACACTTCCAATATTGAAATTGACAAAAGATTACATGACTGCCACAATGTGTGTATATGTATATTTATACGTGTGTGTGTGTGTATGATTTACAGTTATAGAAAAGCCTCATCTTTCTCCACTGGAGTGGTTTCAAACTGCTGACCTTTCAGATTACAGACCAACTTGTAAGCACTATGCCATCAGGGCTCCCACAAAGATATTTGAAATCACACTTATCTTCTTGTGGTGCCCCTAAGAATTGCTCCATTATTCTAATTGCTAACATACAGAACCTCAGCGAAATTTTAATTTCTCTGTTCTTGTGACTACCTTCAGCTGGTCATTAAATTTTAACAGTTCTATTTTCTTTTTCTTTCTTTCTTTTTTTTTTTTTTTAGTTTTTTAGTCATCACTGCCCTCAGGTGGTGGGAGTAGAAGGCCCAGCCTTTGCTCCTGGAGCTGGAATTGAACCTCCATCCCAGTGGGCCGCAGTCCCGCGCACAACCACTATGCCACCGGGGCTCAGCCCCAGTTCTATTTTCAATTTTTTTCTTTTTCCTTTCAGTTTTCATTGACTACACTATATTTTAAACTCTTGCTACAATTCACTTCGGCTATTATAGGAACACCTTAACTGATCTTTTCATCCTCTCAGCTTACCTAGTGATCACAGCCCACTTAATCTTCTTTATGCTTACCACTGACCACATTACTACTCTAGTCAAATACCTATACTATAATACCTCTCCACTAACAATCACATGCTGCTTCTACCTTATTATTATTGAATAATTTCATTGGGGGCTCTTACAACTCTTTTTTAAGTATTATATTTTAATCATTTTATTGGGGGCTCATACTCTTAGAACTCTTATCATAATCCACACATACATCTGTTGTGTCAAGTGCTTTTGTACATTTTGTTCCCTCATCATTCTCTAAATATTTGCTTTCTGCTTGAGTCCCTGGTATTAGCTCCTCATTATCCCCCTCTATCCCAGCTTCTTTCTTCTCCATGAACCCTTGATAATTTATAAATTATTACTAGATGGCCTCTTGTTGCTGTTTCTACTTTTTTAGCTTAGCCTCCAGCAGGTTACTCATATGACCTTTTTACGCAAAATTAAAAAAAGACCAAGCAAGAACTAGCCTCCTGAAGCAGAGCATTTTGCTCTTCTCTCAGAATTAATGGAGACCAGAAAGTGGATGCTCATTCCCATAAAAGCAGGACTTCATCTAGCAATTGTCCCATGGGTTCAAAGTGCTGACTGAGGATGAGCTGGGGTACCAGAGAAGGGAGAGGCAGGCCAGGAGGGAAGAAGAGAAAGAGCCAGACTGAACCCCATGCTGGCCCAGGATGCTCAGAGGATAACATCCCTGCAGGAAGCTAATGGAACACAGAGGGGAATGGGAAAACAGCAACAGTACATGTTACACTGTCTCCTTACTGAAACAGACTGCAATAGGACAGTTCTGGGATCACCTGGTGGGAAAGCAAAAACAGACTGAACCCCCCAAAATGGAATGAATCAAGAAGGGAGCATTCCTGTATATACAATCTGGAGGAGAAAACAACGGGACCGATGGTTCTGGGGAGACATGACAGAGGGGGAAGTTGGGGAATGGCAGTGGTGTACACAAACTCGGACAAGGAAACAACAAGTGATCCAAAACTGGTGGTGAGGAGGGTGTGAGAGGCCTGGTGGGGCTTGAGCAAGGGTAATTAATGTAACTGAGGAAGATCTGAAACCCAAATGATGGCTGAGCATGATAGTGGGACAGGAGGAAAATAAAAGGAAATAGAGGAAAGAACTAGGAGGTAAAGGGAATTTCTAGAGGTCTAAATACATGCATGTACATATGTAAATATAATTATGATGAAATAAATCTACGTGCATATATTTATAGGTTTAGTACTAAGGCAGCAGATGGACATTGGGCCTCCACTCCGTATTCCTTCAATGCAAGAACACTTTGTTATGTTAAATTGGCATTCCATAATGCTCATCTTCCCAATAAGATTACTGAAGACAAATGAATGCATATGCATATGTGAAGAAAACTGATGGTGCCTGGCTATCAAAAGATACAGCATCTAGCTGAGAAGCAAACAAACCCACACAGAAGGAGCACACCAGCCTGTATGGTCACAGGGTATGGAAGGAATCGATATCAGGCATAAAAGGACAAAAAATCATATTGTGTTTTCACCTTCCCAACGCAATCACTGAAGACAAATGGATGCATAAGCAAACATGGTGGAGAAAGCTGATGGTACCCAGCTATCAAAAAAGTGCCTGGGGTCTTAAAGGCTTGAAGATAAACAAGCGGCTATCTAGCACAGAAGCAAACAAAGCCCACATGGAAGAAACCCAGCAGCCTGTGTGATGATGAGATGTCAAAGGGATCAGATTATCAAGCATCAAGAACCAAAAATCACATCATTGTGAATGAGGCAGAGTGCAGAGTGGGGAACCAAAGCCCATTTGAGGGCAATTGGACATCCTCTTACAGAAGAGTCACAGGGGAGACAAGCCCATCAGTGCAGTGTAGCAACGATAAAACATGTAACTTTCCTTTAGTTCTTAAATGCTTCCTACCCCAAACTATCATAATTCCAATTTTATCTTACAAATCCAGCTAGACTGGAGAATGTACATTGGTATGGATAGAAACTGAAACACAGGGGATCCAGGACAGATGAATCCTTGAAGACCAGTAGTGAGAGTGGCAATTCTGAGAGGGTGGAGCGAAGGTGGGATAGAAAAGGGGAGCTGATTACAAGGATCTACATATAACCTCCTCTCTAGAAGGATGGACATGGAGGAGTGGGTGAGGGGAGACATAAGACAGTTGAAGATATGGCAGAATAATTTATAAATTATCAAGGGTTCATGAGGGAGGGGGTAAAAGGGAGGAAGGGGTAATAATGAGCTGATGCCAAGGGCTCAGATAGAAAGCATGTGTTTTAAGGATGATGATGGCAGCAGGTGTACAACTTGCTTGACCTGATGTATGGATGGATTGCCTTAAATACTATCTCCCAATAGAATTATTTATAAAAAATAAAAATAGGGCTGAGTCCCGGTGGCATAGTGGTTGTGCGCGGAACTGCGGCCCACTGGGACGGAGGTTCAATTCCAGCAGTGGGGCTGGGCCTCCTCCTCCCACCACTGGAGAGCAGTGATGCCCCCCCCCCCCAAAAGAAAATTAAAAAAAATAAAAACTCAACTATGTCAATGCTTTTGCAACCACTTTTTCTTTCTTGCAGTCAACTTTAATCTATCTTTCAAGATCAAATTCTCTTCCATATACCTTTATTTTCTTTTTCATTCCACTCCCATAAGATCTCTACCTCATTCTGAATTTGTCTTTTTTTAAATCTTTTACATTATACTTCCATTATAGTTTTCTGAATGTATATAAAAACCTCTAGATCATAGGTCCTCTGAGGGTAAAACCAAAAACTAAATTCACTGATTGTGTCAATTTTGACTCACAGCAACTCTAGGTTTCTGAGACTTAACTCTTTGAGAGTAGAAAGATTTTTGAAAGCAAGGACCATTTTATTTAACTTTTAATTTCCCACAAATCTAGAATACTACCTTGTGCAGTACTCTATTATTTACAGAATTCGCTTGTTCCTATGAAGTACCATGAAGTCAGTTCTGATTCATAAGGATCCTACATACAATAGAAGAAAACACTTCATGGTCCCACATCATCTTCAAAATTATTCTTAGGTTTGTGCTCATTTTTACAGCCGTTTTGTTAATCCGTCTTGTTGAGGACCTTCTTTTTAGCTGCCCATCCACTTTACCAACCCTAATGCCCTTCTCTAGGTCATTCATACTAGAGTATTTCTAAATATAGGTCTTTACACATTTCATTGTTGTATTTTACTTTTTCTTTTCAATCTGACCTTTGAAATTTTCTGTTCAGATCTTTGATTTCATTTCTTCCATTTGCCTTATTTACTCTATGATTAAGAGCAAGTTTGAGAGTCTTTTCTGACATCCACTGGGCCTTTTCTCTATTTTCTGTCTTTTTAGTGGCCTTTTTTGCTTTCTTCATATATGATGTTCTTGTTGTCATCCCATAGTGCATCAGGTCTTATGTCACTAGTATTTAAAATACCAAATTTGTCCTTGAGATGTTCTTAAATTCAGATGGGATATTCCCAAGATTGTATTTTGACTCTTAAGAACTTGTTTTCATTTTCTTCAGCTTCAACTTAACCTTAAATACAAGCAATTGATAGTCTGTTCCATTGTTGGGCCATGGCCTGGTTTTTAGTTACTTATAATAAGCATTTTCAGGGCTGAGCCCCGGTGGTATAGTGGTTGTGCTCGGGACTGCGGCCCACTGGGACAGAGGTTCAATTCCAGCAGTGGGGCTGGGCCTCCTACTCCCACCACCGGAGAGCAGTGATGCCCCCCCCCCAAAAAAAAACAAGCGTTTCCATTTTATTTCTGTGTATTCCGTCTGGAGAAGTCCTTGTATGTTGTTGAAACTGGGTATTTGGGATGAAGAGGTTGTTGGTTTTGCGATGTTCTATCATTTGATCTCTAGCTTCATTTTTATCACCCAGTTTCTAGTTCCAATCACTGTACCCCTTGGTTTCCAACTTTTGCATTTCAATCTCCAACAATTATCAATGCATCTTGACTGCATGTTTGATCAGTTTCAGACTGCAGCTGTTGGTAGAAAAGGAGTTCCATGAGCTAATATGAACTTCTTTTGAAGTTAGAAATTCAAATGTATTTATTGAAAGGAAGAATCAACATTTCCCCTTCTTGGACCTATATATGCATTAGAGCTCTTGTCCATGCTTCAGTCTTAGGAATATGTATTAAAGTCAGTGGAAAAATAAAAGTGATGAGAGATGAGAGGAAAAATTCCAGTATCTGGTAATCATCTCAAGCATTCAACTGTTTGTGCTCTATTTAAAGGGAAATAACCAAGGGTTTTAAAAGTCATGAAGATTTCAAAGCAACACAAAATAAAATCTTTTGTTTGGCACACTATTTGATATTGGTTCTCTATTGAAAAACTATAAGTACTGTAAAAGACTTGTTTCAATCTTGTAACAATTTTAATTTCTGTACATTTTTATGGCTTAATAAGACTTAATTTAAATTCTAATTAAAATGTTGAAAATAGATTTTTACATTTGTATGTTTAAGTAATATAATAATTGAAAACCAGTATTTTTTCCTGAACGAAAATTCAGAGTCGCCAACTAAATTCTTTTCGTAAGGTTTACTTTGAAATTTTCCTTTTAAAACTATAGAACTCTGAACTGCTTTGTTATTGTCCTTGAACAATGCCATAAAATGTATTGTAGCTGCTCAGTTAGTCACAGTTGAAGAACTTTGACTTAAGAAAATCTGTCAGGTCCAGCAGTTTTCTCTATTTCCATTGCTAAGATCAGGCTTTCATTACCTCTTTCCTGGACAATAGTTATTTCCTCTTTTCTGTTACTACCACACTTCTAGCTCCTCCTGTTCCAACATTTTTATACATTTTTTTCTCATAAAGAACATGTCTCAGCTTGGAAATCTTTAGTGGTTACCGTGAACTACAAAATAAAGTCCAGACTTTATAGGAATCTATTCAGGAATCTTTTGAAGCTCATCTTCAGTAATTTTTTATATCTTTTAATTATTTTTAAGTGTTCCTGCTAAGTTAAAATGATTTGTTACTCTTATACTTCTTATGCATGGTTATTTCTCTGCCTCTGTGCTATTCTCTCCATATATTAGTTCTTCAAATTTAAAAAAATTTAGGACTGAGCCCTGGTGGCATAGTGGTTGTGTGCGGGACTGCGGCCCACTGGGATGGAGGTTCGATTCCAGCTCCACGGAGCAAAGGCTGGGCCTCGTACTCCCACCACCTGAGGGCAGTGATGCCTCCCCCTCAAAAAAAAATTTAAATTACTTGAAAGTAGGGTTTATGTTTGGGTTCATTTTAATTTAAACTTCAATAGTACTCAGGACAATGCCTTGCATATAGGGCATATAGTTAAAGATTTCCTTAATAGATAATGAATTCAATGTTATTCTACATATTGTATGTGTAGCACAGTATAATTCATTGATAAGTTATTCAAGCATTATAAAACATGAGTAACATGATTTGTAATATTTCTCTCCCTCAGGAAACTTATTTGAGAAGCCAGAAGGAGAAGATGCTTTTGCATTTTCTTTTCCATTAGATTCTTCAACTCATGCATTTGGGGCTGGCAAAGATGATTTTAGCTTTCCATTTTCATTTGGACAAGATCAAAATGTCCCACATTCTTCCTCTTTAAAAAATGTTTCATCTTCCTCACAAAATACAACCCAGTATACCTTTTTTTGAACCAATTATATAAATTTCTTGGGTTATTTTTCTGTTCTTCAATTACTTTGATCATATATTTATATTATTACTTTAAAGCATCTACTTTATTGTTTATTAAATCAATAATAGGTTACAATAGTTGCCTGATATATGAAATTTATAGAGATTAAGATGATGTTATATAATTGTTAACACTACCTTAGCTAAATCTTATTTTTATTTTGAAGCCCATAATCAGGGCAGAACTTTTATTAATCTTGATTTAATTTAATACCTTTTTCATATATCTTTATAGCAAGATTATTATTATATTATACTAAGACTTATTCTCCCCAGGAGAATCCCTAGTTTCTCTCTATTTCATTCTGGTAGTATTTTAGGTGCTTTGTCAAGAACAAGAACTACTTCAGACCACCAGGAGACCTTTTAATGTCAACTTTACAGAATTAGTATTGAGATGGAGACTTTAGATACTAATAGTTTTCTTTAAAACCACTGGATTTCATTTAATCTTCACTATTACAGTATACAGAGTGGTCTTCTAGTAATAATCTCAAAGATTTACATTCTTGGTGGTGAAAAAGTCTTCATTATTCTACTGACAATAAATGGTAAAATCAGTAGCAGTAAGTTATTCTAATCTATTTAATGAAAGGAAGTAATTCTAATTATTTAATGAAAGGAAATTCAAAGTGAATGGCTACAGTAATTTCTGAAATTTTGATTATTGTATCAGTGTTGATACTATTTAATTTTTCATAAACTTTTTTCAAGAATATAAAAAAATTTGTTTACCGTTTTCAACAGAAAAAAATGTATTTCCTATGCAAGATTTGTCAATTAGTTGTGAGTTTTAAATGAGGACATATACAATTTGATGAAATATTATATATACTACTCAGTGTATGTTGTACTTTTTATTTAGTTGTGTTGAGTTACCATAAAATAAAGACTATGACTCCATTTTGTGATATTTGATTACTGACAAGCTTCACTTCTCAGTCTTCCTCTTCTGCCCACACCAGGGTAAATTGACAAGAAATCCCAAGTACTTCCTGCTTTGGCACCAAGCGGAAGCTCAAACCATACTCAGGAGTTCTCCCCCGAGCCTCACTCACCCTTTGTTTTTAGTTGCCATTGAGGTGATTCCAACCTGTCGCGACCCACTGCATGACAGAATAAAACACTGAACAGTCTTGTGCCATCCTCACAACTGCTCCTGTTCTTAAGCCCTTTGTTGCCATCCTGGTGTCAGTCTATCTTGAGGGACTTCTCCCTCCCTGCCCCTCTACCAAACATGATGTCCTTATCCAAGGTTGCTGCCCCCTGCCAAACTGATGTCCTTTTTCAAGGACTGTTCTCTCCTAACAACATGTCCTAAGTATGTAAGACAAAGTTTCCCCATCCTTGCCTCTAAGGAGCACTCTAGCCATAAACCCTCCAAGACAGATCAGTTTGTCCTGAAAGTCCATGGTGCTTTCAATATTTCTTTCTCGCATTGCAATTCAAATGCATTGATTTTTCGTTGGCCTTCCTTATCCAATGTCCAAATTTTACATGCATTTGGGGGAATTAAAAAAACCATGGAAACAAGTAAAAATAGATAAAAAATACCATGACTTCAATCAGGCACACTTGAACTCTCAAAGTCACATCCTTGTTTTTCAATACTCTAAAGCAGTAGTTCTCAACCTGTCTACTCTGACCCCTTTGAGGGTTGACTAACTCTTTGCCAGGGGGTCACCTAAGACCATAGAAAAACATATTTCTGATGGTCTCAGAAACTGAGATATCACTCCTATATTCATCTCCAGACAGGTCTGCCCACATGCAAATATGCTAATCTGGTGAGAAAGAAGCTAGCTCAACCTTTTCACTGAAGTTGACTTTTTACACACAAAATGTAGCAATGTAATTTACTCTTGTTATATTAAGACTGTTAGCCATGCTATACCATACTTCCAGACAAAATTTCATTTGTCAGAAATATTTCATATAATTACATGTTTTATGATTAATCGCTATGCTTTAATTATGTTCAATTTATAATGATAAAAATACATCCTGTGTATCATATTTATATTATTCATATCAGCAAAATTACAGTTTTGAAATAGCAATGCAAATTTTATGGATGGGGGTTACCAAAACATGAGGAACTGTATAAAGGGTTGTAGCATTAGAAAGGTTGAGAATCACTGCTCTAAAGTCTTGTGCAGCAGATTTACCTAATGCAATACATCTTTTATCTTTGGTTACTGCTTCTATGAGTAATTATTGTTGATCCAAGTAGGACAAATTCTATGACAACTTCAATCCTCTCCATTTATCATGTTACCATTGGTTCAGTCAACAGGATTTGCACCTTCTTGATATTGAATAGTAATCTATACTGAAGGATACAATCCTTAATCTTCATGTGCTTCATGTGCTTTTGTTCATCTGAATTTGTAAGTTGTTAATATGCCTTCCTCCACTCCTAATGCAACATTCTTCTCCATATAAGCCACCTTTCATGATTTACTCAACATATAAATTGCATAATGAGAGCTTGAGACAGGGCTGCAGAGAGGAGATAGAGCTTGGTTGGGACTGGGAGGTAAATATAGACTTTCCTGGGAGGTAGGTAGGGAAGGATTTTGGGGAAGGGAAGGGACAGGAGCATCTTGAGCTCTTGGGTGGTTCCAAGGCCCAAGAGTTGGGGCAGGGAAGCTGCATCTGGCAGTGAGGCAGTGGGACATATATAGGGCTTGAGCCAAGGATGTGTGTACTGATAAGGGTAATAAGACATTCTGATGTTATAGTTGCAGGGTCTGAGTCAGGATATGGTCTGTGAGTATATCTTTTGTTTCGCAAATCTGCCTCGTGGAACATTTTGGGAAGAGGATGTACAGACCCAGCCCTGAGAGATGAGCTTTGTGAAGGGTCTGTGCCCTTTAGGGAGATAATCTCGTTGAAATGCCAGAGGCAAGGATTGCAAAGTTGAGCGGTTTGTTCATCTTATGAGACTGGTGCAAAGGGGTGCAAGGGGCTACCTGGTCCAGGGGACTGCCTGATTCAACCCCAGCCCAAACAAGTAAGTATGGTGAGAAGATACAACCCTGTCAACAACTCTCCTCATTTTAAACAATGTGGTATTTTTTTTATCTCTTTGCACAACTGCCTTAGTCCATGTGCAAGTTCTACCTAACCACAATGAAATGTTTAGTAATTCTGATTCTTCTCATGGTTTGTTCTATTCTGATTCTATTTATGGTTTGTTATGATCCACACAGTCTGATGTCTTCACATAGTCAATGAAACAGAAGTCAACATCTTAGTGGTATTTTCTTAGAGCTAAGATCACTCTGACATCAGCAATGGTATCCCTTCTTCCACATCTTCTTCTGAATTTGATCTGAACCTCTGGCAACTCCCTGTCAATGTACTGATGCAATGTTGTTGTTTCTGGCCCCTTAAATACCATAAAAATGCATAAGAATCATCAATCGTAGGGATTAGTGAGCTGAAATGGATGGTTTTGGCCCTTTTGAAATCATATTTGAAAATCCTATTTGAAATCATTTAGAAAATCATATCACTGATTATGCAGGGAATAACAACAGGAATGGCTTTGACATTGTCAAAAAGAACATTGCAAAATTCATCATGAAGTACAAGTCTGTGTGATAGGATTATATTTAACTACTTCAAGGAAATACAATCAATATAATGTTTATACACATTTATGCACCAATCAAAAAGCCTAGTGATGAAGTTGAAAGAATTCTACCAGTCTTCAATCAGAAATTGTTAAAACATGCAATTAAGATACATTGATAGTTACTGGTAGTTGGAATGCAAAAGTTGGAAACACAATAATTGAAAAATACAGTCAGTCTAGGACTGAGCCCCAGTGGCGTAGTGGTTGTGCGTGGGACTGTGGCCCACTGGGACGGAGGTTCAATTCCAGCAGTGGGGCTGGGCCTCCTACTCCCACCACTGGAGAGCAGTGATGCCCCCCCCCCAAAAAAAAGAAAGAAAAATACAGTTTTTGTGATAGAATTGAAGCTGGCGACTGCATAATAGAATTTTGCAAAACCAACAAATTGTTCATAGTAAAAAAAATTTTCAACAACACAAAAGGTAATTATGCATATGGACTTCCCCAGATGGAATACACAGAAATCAAATTGACTAGATGCTGGACAAGCTCAATTACCAGGAGCTAAAACCAGAGCAGGGACTGAGTGTGGAACAGACCATCAATTGCTTATATTTAAATTCAAGATAAAGCTGAAGAAAATTGAAGCAAGTCTATGAGAAACAAAATATGATGTCAAGGCTATTGCTCCTAAATTTTGAGAACATCTTAAGAAGAGACTTGCTGCCCTGAATGCTAATGAAAGAAGACCTCATGAGCTGTGGAAGAACATCAAGATGATCATTCATTAAAAAAAAGTCATTGAAAATATAGGAAAGAAAGAAAGTGGTTGTCAGAAAAATACTTCTGAAACTTGTTTTCAATCATAAATTGGCTAAAGTACACCGAAGAAATACTGAAGTCAAGGGCTGAGCCCCGGTGGCATAGTGGTTGTGCGCGGGACTGCGGCCCACTGGGACGGAGGTTCAATTCCAGCAGAGGGGCTTGACCTACTACTCCCACCTCTGGAGAGCAGTAATGCTCCCCCCCCCCCAAAAAAAAAGAAAGAAATACTGAAGTCAAGGAGCTGAATAGAAAATTTCAAAGTGAAGCTCAAGAAGACAAAGCCAAATAAAACGAAATGCATAAAGACACAGAATTATAAAACAAAAAAGGAAG
Source organism: Nesogale talazaci (assembly GCA_004026705.1). Classification (NCBI taxonomy): domain Eukaryota; kingdom Metazoa; phylum Chordata; class Mammalia; order Afrosoricida; family Tenrecidae; genus Nesogale; species Nesogale talazaci. The sequence continues at coordinate 24,798 of PVJH01009317.1, read as the reverse complement.
AACATGTTCATCATACCTTAAACTGAAAAAACTCCAGGAATATTTGAAGCTTCAAGTAGCAATCTCGAAAGATTCTATGGCCAAAATATTGAGTGATGAAAGAAGCATCAAAAGAAGATGGAAAGAATATACTGTACCAAAAAGAACTATTGTCAAGTGTTTCAGAAAGAAGTATATGAGTAAGAACTAGTAGTGCTTAGGAAACAAGTTCAAGCAACATGGATTACATTAACCAAAAACAAGACTTCAGAAATTGATGGAATACCAAGTGAAATGAACTGATGAGTCTCTGGAAGTACTTATCTAGGCCAGAAAATCTGGAACATAGCTACTTGGAAAAATGACTGGATGGGATCAATATTTGTGCCCATTCCAAAGAAAGATGATCCAAGAGAATGTTCAAACTATAGAACAATATCATTCATACTTAATGAAAGTAAAATTTTGCTGAAGATTATCCAACAATGGTTGCAGCAGTATGCTGACAGGGAATGCCTGCCTCCCCCCAAAAATGAATATAAGTAATATTGTAATCTAAATTCTGATTTATAATCAAAAGAAATAAATTTACACATGCTGGGGTATTCATGGAGAGAGGTAGACTCCCCCATTAGACCATGTGAGAAACATGTATGTATGTACTAGTCAATTTATACACAGGTTGGTCTTAGGTACTGTGGAGTCGATCCCAGCACGTGTGTTGTATGACAACAAGAACACTGTTCAATTCTGCTCCGTTTTCACAAGGGTGGCTATGTTGAAGTCATTATGACAGTCTCTGTGTCAGTTCATGCACTCGAAGGCCTTCCTCTTGTATTGTTGACCTCCTATGTTACTAAACATTCTATTTCCTTCTACAGGGACTGGTTCCTCCTGCTACCATGATCAAAATATGTGAGATGAGATCTTGACATCCTCTCTTCTGAGGAATATTCTGGCTATCATTCTTCCAAAACAGATTGGTTCATTCTTCAGGAAGTCCATGGTATATTTAATTTTCTTTGACAAAAAAAACACACAATATAAAGGCATCAATTTTTCTTTGGTCTTCCTTATTCATAGCCCAGCTTTCACAAGCACATAAGACTCTTGAAATGCCCTGGCTTGAGTCTAGCAGACCATAACTTTCAAAATGACATCTTTGCTTTTGAATACACTAAAGTGTTATTTTGAAGCAGATGGGTTCAATGAATTATGCCATTTGTGTTCTTGACTGCCACATCCATCGATGTTGATTATAAATCTAAGTAAAATTAAATCCTCCACAACTTCAATATTTTTCAAATTATCATGATGCTTATTGGTCCAGTTGTGAAGATCTTTTTTCAAAACCATTTTATTGGGAGTTAATACAGATACCATATCATTCCATCATTCGATTGCAGCAAGCAGTATTGTATAGTTGTTACAACAACCTGTTTCAAAACATTCTTTTCTTTCTTGAGTTCCTTGACATCAGATCCCTTTTACCTGACCCCTCCCTGCCCACTACTGCACCCTCCCCAGAAATCCTTATTCTACTTATCTATAGGTTCATCAATCCCAGATTTCATATACTGAAAAACAGAAAAATATAAAACAAAAATTCAAGAGGGTGGGGCTGAGCCCCAGTGGCGTAAGTGGTTGAGTGTGGGACTGCAGTCCACGGGTTTAGTGGTTCAAATCCAGTGGCGGCTCTCAAGAGCAGCGCTGGGTAGCTCCCACAACCACCAGAGGGCAGTGATGCCCCCAAAATAAAAAAAAATTCAAGAGGTGACTCCCAATGACATAACACATTTGAGATAACCCCAATATGAAAAAACAAAAAAAAATACAGAAAATGTTGAAAACCAGCTCCTGCATAACGTGCATCAGAGAGGGATCAATTGGCAAGGTGTTAGCCATTCAAGTCAGGTTTGATCTTCTATAGTCATCTCTCCAATGCATTCTTTTTAGGAATTTTTCTCATCCCTCTATTATTGAGAGTATGAGTTTACCAGAAAGTTATTTGCTATGTAAATCCTGAAACTGTATCTTGGGCTCCCACTGTCATCCACAGCCTTCGAATTCTCACAATTTAGGTTCTGGTTCTATTCTATTGTATACTACACTACACTATATTATACTAAACTAAACAGTTCTAATACTACGCTCCTTCCACTTTGGATTATATAATTTATAGTCCTTCAGTGACAGATGTTGGTGTGCTTCTCCCATGTGGGCTTAGATGGCTGCTTGTTCGGAGGTGCTATTTTATCTATTGAGGATTTTTTTTAATGGTAAGGTATAGTTTTTTTTTGTGGGGGGGGGCATCACTGCCTCTGGTGCTACCCAGTACTGCTCCTGAGAGCCGCTGCTGGATTTGAACTGCCAAGCCTGCGGGCCACAGTCCCGCACTCAACCACTTACTCCACCGGGGCTCAGCCTGGTAAGGTATAGTTTATACTGAGGGCTATCATCTTTTATTTTATCATTGCTTCAAATTCTCAGCACCTACCTAACCTGCCTACCAATTAATAAAAATTAGTTTATACTGATAACTTCAACAAGAGGTTTATTCCAGTATACCACTTATTCTTGTCATTTCTTTCTCTGACAGTGAAAAACTTGGCTGTCGTTATTTGCACTATATTTACTTTCTTTTTCAACCCTAGTAAACATGTAGTTTCAGAATTTTCAACCCTGTGAGAAGCAAATTCTCAACTAGGGTGTATTAGTTTCTTATGACTGCTGTAACAAATTGCCACGCATTTGATGTCTTAACACAAACAAACAAAAATATTCTTTAACAGTTCTGTAGATCAGACATACAAAATCCATTCCACTGAACTGAAGTCCAGGTGTTGGCTTTGCTAGAGGCTCTGGGGAAGAATCATTGCCTTGCCTTTTCCAGTTTCTGGTGGAAGATGGTATTCCTTAACTGTAGCCCTATCACTCAAGTTGTCAAAGTCAGCACCTTCACATCTCTCTGCTTTGCCTTTCCATGGCCTTCTTTGTGGTGTGTGTCAAATCTCCTCCTTCCTTCACATAAGAGTGCAGAAGTTTATTTTTTAATAAACTATTCAAACTTGCCTATTCAAATAAGCTCCCTATCTCAGGATCCTTACATTTACAAAGACTTGTTGTGTTAGCCTGGTTAGACTAGAGAAACAAATCCAGGGAGACTCATATGTATAGAAGAGTCCCATTTCCCCCCCCCCCCCCCCGCACCAATTGTTGAAAAGACTATAGTTTTTCAAAAGAAAATTTTCTTTTCTCAAAAAAAAAAGTCTATATCTTTGTCAAAAATCTATTGACCATATTTGTATGGGTCTGTTTCTGTGATCTCTACTCTTTTACATTGATTTTTATATCTGTTCTTTCACCAACATCATCTTATCTTGATAATTGTAAATTGACAATAAATCTTGAAGTTGGGTAGTGCTTATTCTTTCTTTTAAAACTTTAGTTCTTCTGACTTCTTTGCCTTTTCATATGTATTTTAAAACATTTTAATTTTTCATATGTATTTAAATTTTTGTTTTTGAAGCTTGTGAGATTTGGGTTACGATTGTGTTTGATCTATAGATTTAACATCTTAACAAACTGGAGTCTTTCAGTCCATTAACATGGTATGTGTATTTATTTGTGTACTTACATTTTTTTTCACCAAGTGACTTGTAGTTTTCATTATACATGTTTGGAAAATCATTTGTAATATTTATACCTAACTATTGAGAAGCCCTGATGGCATAGTCCGTTATGTATTGGGCTGCTCACTGCAAGGTCAGCAGTTTGAAATCAAGAGTCCCTCTGCAGGAGGAAGAGGAGGCGCTCTGTTCCTTCCCACGGGGGCAGTTCTACCCTGTCCTATAGGCTCACTGTGGATTAGAATCAACTTAGTGGCAATGAGCTTATTTAATTCGGGGTGCTATTTTATATTATTAGTGTTTCTATTTGTTTGAGAGTTACATCTATTTGTTGAGAGTTACATATGCAACGTCTCTAAATTTGAATTTTGAAAGAGCAGCAGCCCATTCAAGTTTGCTATTTTGTTTTATACTCATTATTTTAATTTATATTCTTCATTCCATCTTTATCTGTGTTGTTTTAAAGATTGTCTTTAAATTTGCAGAAAATCTGTACACTCTGGGATAATTGCATATACTCTATTCAATAACTATGCTGCCCTCCTTGGTAGATATTAGTTTCTTACTTTGTCAGTAGTCTCATGTTACGCACTCAACAAGTTAACATTTTCAGACATACAGAGTAAAATATTTGGAGATTAGCTAGGGTGTATTTGCCTTCTTTCAAAAGTAATTCCAAGTATTGACATTCAGTGAAGAAAGCTTATTGTGCTCAAATCGAATGTTAAAGGAAATATAACAAAATCTACAAAACTGAGAAAAATGAGTTGACCAAAAAGACATACAAAAGAGGAAATATTATTGACCTCTGACAGTGAAATTTGGGCATCATTTTATTACTCTGACCAAAAGAGAACTTAAATTGGATTGACTTTTTTAACAGTTAGAAATTATCGGCTGAACCCCGGTGGCGTAGTGGTTGTGTGCAGGACTGCGGCCCACTGGGATGGAGGTTCAATTCCAGCAGTGGCTCCACAGGAGCAAAGGCTGGGCTTTCTACTCCCACCACCAGCGGGCAGTGATGCCCAAAAAACAAAAACAAAAAAGAAATTATCATACCACTATGCAAAGATCACTTGACTTGCAACATTTGAGTTTATATAGGCATTTTTCTTTTAGCATTCTGTTCAAATTTTAACTGTGCAATTTATATAAATTTAAAATCTTAGTGGAATAAAATAAATCTACTTGTATATTATATTCAAATGTAATCAGGAAACAATCTATAAGTAGACTGCCCTAAAGCAGATTGGAATGTGTAGATTTATAGTATTAAAAAACAGTAAACTCTCCACGACCCTCCTGATTGCAGGGTTGCACATCGTTTTTGGTGAATGGAAAATATAAAGATGTTTTTTAATTTCCATGCCCTGAGCAGGTGACCAACTAGCATCTTCATAATTGCTAGATAGCTACAGAGTGCTGGTAAATTTTGAGTGGCATTATTATATTTAAAATAAAGGTTTTCTAATCTTTTGAAGGAGTGAACGGGCAGGCATTGTATAGCTAAAGATGGCAGGTTGATGCTTTCCTTTTAAATTTCAATTGCTGCCTTAGAACTTGCCTTAGAGGCTGAATGGCTCATTTACAAACATCTTTATTCCCTTAGTTTTATGATTTGCTCTTGATTTCTCCAGAGCTGACACAAGTCACATGCAATCACATCTCTCTCTGGGTAGACAAGCCTGTCCTGATATTCTCTGAGTCACACTTGGGTCATTTGCAGCTCAGCAGTTGTGCTTCTGGACACATCATTTTGTGGCCTGATATTTGAAAATTATCTTTTAGCTATTATGTTGTTAACCTCATTTCTTTTTCAAATTTGATATGTATATGATTCTCTTCTAAAACTTTTCACCACTCTACTTTTAGGAGGTAGCTTTTTAAAAGGACCAACTCACCCTATTGGTTTAAGATGTGATTTTCAAATTTTATTTTTCCAAGACATATTTCTGGCACTAGATTAATACAAAGCCGTGTGGCAGAGGGATGTGTTGGATCATGGAATGTGGTCCCTGAAGTTAGCGTCTTGATTAAACAGTACAAGATGCCTGCTTACAATGTGGCTCTGAGCAAGTTATTTATCCTCATTGTCCTACTTTCTTTATTTTAAAACTTAGCTTGATGGCCCTTTTGTATTGGGTTGTTGATACATGTAAAGTGTGCAACATCTTTAGTTCATAATGAGTACTTGATGAATGGCAGTTGATTCTTTAAAAGATAAATGATTGAATTTTTCATGCAAACTCTGAGGATTTGAGGTTCATCATTGAATATTATTTTGTTAAGCTATACTAAATGTTTTTCTAATGATAGAAGACCATGTAAGACTGCACCATGGTAGAAAAAATATTTAAAAAGAAGACTTCATTCATTCATTCATAGTCCATATGAATCTGAAAAATAACTGCCTGCAAAAATGTTTCCTACTCAACTGTAGTAGTTACATAATCTGTTGTCAATTTGAGACAGAAGGGTGAAGAGGTGAAGTTTGGCGTGTCAATCAGGTGGCAGCTTGATTGCATGTGGAGGTGCTAAGGAGGTACGTAACTCATTGGAGGGAGGAGGCATGCACAATCCCTTCGAGACCTTCTTGTTGAGAAGACACATGGAGCTATGCTAGAACGTTGGAGCTAAAGGAGCCACATGGAGACCCCTGTCGGTGCTGAGATGCTTCCACTGCCACTGGATCCACAAGACTTCCCACCCACTGGTCTGTGCTCTTCCTGCATTTGGCATCATTGCATGTGTTGCATGGATCTGAAGATGAATTTACAGATTGATATCAGACATGTGAGCTAATATTGGACTTATGGGCTTGATGTAAATTGAGCTGGGATGCTGCCTCAGTATTCGATTGCGCTTGTATACAAAGCTGTTTCTTTTTTTTTTTCAAAGCTGTTTCTTATCTACTTATGAGTGTCTATGAATTTGTTGCTCTAGTCTACCAAGATTAACTAAAGTTTATAATAGTTATATATTTAAACACATCATGAGAGTAATATTAAAATATTTACTTCCAAATATTCTCATTTTTATCCTTCTTTCTCTTTGTGACTAATTTGGTACCTTCTGATAATATTAAAGTATTTCAATGGTGCAATATGAGTGATTTTATATAACTAATTATATTCTGCATGTATTTAATTAGCACGACCCTCCCTTACTCTTTATAATTGATAGGTAGAATTTTTTTCTAAAATTAAAGATAATTTAAATTAATTTGATGAACTTAATTAAAACAACTTAATGGCAAATCAAGAAACATTTGTTAAAGCATACTAGGTGTTAAAGGTAGGCAGTAACCAGCCCTGTCTATATGGATAAAGTGTCCCTGGTAATGAGCACAGTATGGCAAATGTCCTGAGGTAGGAACATAGTGTTTCTAAGGGGTAGAAATCAGTGCACCAGAATATAGGAGATCGGGGGGAGGGGAAGAAAAATCTAAAAATATACTCCATCTTATTGGAGATAGACAAAAATCAACCCTTCACAGCAACAGTTCTATAAGAACACGAATTTATTAACATATAAAACCAACTTGGTCTTATAAACATAGTTAAAACCATTATATATACTTATTTTAAAATTATACATATATATACTTAACTCCTACATTTCAACATGGCACAAGAATAATGAGTCTATCTCTAATGCAATGCTTAAATTGAACAGATTTATAACATTCCATGCCTTAAAAGCCACATAGTAAATGTGGTTGTTATGTGCCTTTGGGTCAGTTCTGACTCATAACCACCCCGTGTATAAGTGAGTGAAACATCGCCCGCTCCTGTGCCATCCTTACATCGTTATTGTCTTTCAGTCCATCGTTGCAGCCACGGTGTTGGTGCATCTTGTGGAGGGCCTTCCTCTTTCACATGACCCTGCTACTTTAGCAAGCAGGACGTCCTTCTCCAGGGACTATCCTCTCCTGAGAACATGTCCAAAGCACAGCAGACCAAGTCTTGCAGGTAAGGAGCATTCTGGCTGTACTTCTTCTAAGACAGATCTGTTTGTTCCTTTGACAGTTCATGGAACTCTTAATACGCTTCACCAGCACAATTCAACTACATCGATCCCTTTTCTGTCTTCTTTATTCAATGTCCAACTTCCACATGCATAGGAAGTGATTAAAAATATCATGGCTTTGGGCAGACACACCTTAGTCTTCAAAGTAGCATCTTTTGCTTTTCAACATCCTCCAGAGGTCTTCTGCAGCAGATACCCCTAATGCAGTCTGTCCTCTGAGCTCCTCTCTGCTGCTTCCATGAACATTAACTGTGGATCCAAGCAAGGTGAAATCGTTAGCAATTCAATCTTTTCTCCATTTACAATGATGTTTCCAACTGATTCAGTTACGAGGATTTGGGTCTTCTTTACACTGAAATGTAATCTGCACTGAAGACTGCGATCTTTGATCTTTCTCACCAAGTGCTTCACGGCCTCCGCACAACTCAGGTTGTGTCATCTGCTTAGCACAAGATGTTCATAAGATTTCCCGCAATCCTGATACTGCATTGTTCTCAATATAATTCTTATCTGGTGATTTGTTCAGCACACATACTGAATTAGTATGATAAGAAGATAAACCCTGATGCTCACCTTTCCTGTGCTCTGTTTCATACAGTAGTCCCTTGTTCTGTTCACACAACTGTCTCTTCATATACATACAGGCTCTGCATTAGCACAATTAAGTGTTCTGGAATTCCCATTCTTCTCAAGATTTTTCACAGTTTGTTATGATCCACACAGTTGAAGGCCTTTGCATAGTCAACAAAACACATCTTTCTGATTTTTTCTGCTTTAGCCAAGATTCATCTGACATTAGCAATGCTATCCCTTCTTCTGACTCTAGCCTGAGCCTCTGGCAATGCATTGTTGCAGGATGATCTTCAGTAAAATTTTACTTCTATGTGGTATCAGTTACCATATTTTTCAGATCATAAGATGCACCTGACCATAACACACACCCAGTTTTTAGAGCGGGAAAACAGGAAAAAATATTCTGAACTAAATAGTACCAATATATACTAAAATGTTCTGGGGTACCACACCTTTGGGCCATAAGACACACCCTCATTTCCCCCTACTTTGAGGTAGGGGGAGGGAGTTCATCTTATGGTCTGAAAAATATGGTATGTCGTTTGAGCATTACATAATAAATAATTGTATAATATGAGCATTCTCATAGGTCATCTTTCTTTGAGATGGTGACAACTATAGATCTCTTTCAATTAGCCAAGTAGCTATCTTCCAAATTTCCTGGCACACACAAGGAAGTGCTTCTATGTTGGGATTTTGACCCCCAACAGTTGAATGGGTTCTTAGGAGCAACTTTGTGATTATGGAAAATAAGAGCACAGGGACTTCTCGTCCCTAGGCCAGATCAAGAGAGAAGATGCATCTTCAATGGCTATTGTGTTAGTCTGAGTAGACTAGAGAAACAAATCCATAGACATGCATATGGATATAAGGGTACGGTTTATATATGAGGATTAGGACATTAAGAAAGCATCCCAACCTAGTCCAGTACAAAGTCACAAGTCCGAAATTATCTCATATGTCTGATACCAGTCTATAATGTCTCTTTCCGACTCATGAAGTCACAGGCCAGTGGGTGCAGAGTCCCGGTGCTGGCAGAGGTCCTCTCATGTCTCCTCACTTCCAGGGCTCAGGGTCCATCAACAGCATCCAGTGGTGGTAGAAGCAACTCAGCGCTGGCAGGGGTCTTCAGGTGGCTTCTCCAACTTCAGAGGTCTGGTTCCATCAGGGCAAGGCCATGTGGCTTCTCCTCTGTCTCTTTCAGCTCCTTGGACACTGCCATCTTGTCTTGTCTATAGTTCGTTGTCTCTGAGACTAACTCACAACAACTGGGGAGATAGCTTCTCATCTCCATGAGGGAAATATCGTGAGATTTCCCAGAAGTCTCAGGAGAAAGCCATGCCCACACGGAGGCCTCATTGGCTACTCAATGGCTATCTCCAAATTAACAGGCTAGACTCCACCCCTACATCTCAATCATGAAATGAACATAAGCACATGACCATCACAGCTATATATAATTGTGGGGATTACAAATCTTTTAAAAGCATATGAGTGATATAGTGAACATGTAACAGAGTAAATGGGTAACATAATAGTCAGGCAAGGGCATAAGACAGTGGCTTGACCTCGGATGTCCCTGGGCCCTTCCCAGAGGAATAGCCTATGAACAGTGTCAGAAGAAGACATGAGAGGGTAGCACAGCAATCGAATGTTTGTTCTGACCTACAAATAACCTCCAGTCACAGTGAACAGCCAGACGCAGGTATGAACCATCTTTTATGGTAGCTCCTTCTTGACAATTCCTTTATGGGTGGGTGGGGGGTTATTGGAGGTCTGTGTTCAGTCGTGAGAATGTGTAATAAGATTTATTTATATTTCATAACCATGAGGGCCTTCCCCCACTGAGTTGACTTTCCAGACCTCATAATTCTGAGTATAGAGAATTTCATTCTTTATAGTCTCATCCAGTCTCTCCCTGTTGGTTTTCTAATTCCTGCACATTTGTACATTTCATCATATTTTACTATTACTTCTCAAACTGCCCTTAATATTATTCTACTCAGCCCTTTGGCTCCATCACGTCTTCCATTTACCTTTGGGACTCTTCAGAGCGAGTGTGGCCAAAATGCTCCTTAGAGGCAAAGATGATGAGATGACATCGCCAATACTTGGGACTTGTTATCAGGAGGCACTTATCCCTGGGAGAAGAAATTACAGTTGGTACAGTAGAGGGGCAGCCAAAAAAGAGGAAGACCCTCCACCGGATGGATGGACACAGTGACTGCAACAACGGGCTAGAAATCAGAACATTGTGAACAGGGCGCTGGACCAGGCAGTGTCTCAGTCTGGTGTGCACAGGGGCTGTGCGAAGTGGAGCCAACTCCATGGAACCAAGAACAACCACAGAGCCTTACTTGTCTCAAAGCAGCAAACTCCAAGTCAGTGGGTCCTACTTTTTTACCACATGCTATAATTAATTGCTAGCGTGACAACAAAAGAAAGGCCAAAGGGTGCATGCGTGAACACACTATGACATCTGGTTTGACGCCCACTGCAGGAAAAAGAAAGGATAGTGATGAAAACTTTGGTGAAATTTCAAGGATCACTGTAGATTATTATTCAATAATGTATCGGGGCTAATTTTTCCGGTTTTGATCATAGGACTGTGGTTATGTAGGATAATATAAGTTTAAAATATTTTTAATAAAATGAATACTAACAAAAATTAAATTTCTAATTTCTCGAAAAAGTGGGGGGATTGTAGTAAAATTACTTTAATGGAATGAGTGGTTTTCTACAGAATGATTAATTAAATTGACTTAAAATGAAAAACACAATAAATTGAAAAGTTTATTTAAAATACCTCTGTAAAGTACACCTTATAGGGTTTAATGGTTGCTACTAACAAATTATCAAAAAACAGATAACTTCCATGCTCTTTAAAGTTTATCTAAGACAGAAAATGATGAGAACATCTTGCTTCATTCTAATCATCCTGATACCAAACCTGACAGAACCCACAAAGGAGATCATAGGCAGTTCACTCGGGCTCAATAACAGAATGTCAGTTTTGATAATGACCATGACTAGGAGTCTGCGGCACCCTGCCACCTGTGAGGGCCCTCCACCTTCCCCGGCCAGCCTTAGCCTCTCTGCCCAAATCTGCCCCGCCAGGCCAGCCGCAGTGTCACCGCCCTGCAGTCCCTCACTCAAGCCTGGAACCAAATGGGAACAATAAAGCTTCCTTTTGCAGCAAAACAAAACAAAAAACATAATTACATCTTCAATAAGACACTTTCAAATGCATTGTGCCTGCCAGCAAGCCTATTCACATCCCTGGTCCACAGTCAGAGGGGGTTAGCCAAAGGCTTAATCCTCATGTAGTTCCCCTTCATCCTTTTTTATTTAAGCCAAAACAACCTTAAAATGTGTCAAAAGGGAGATCAACTGATAAGATATTACACACTGTGACTGAATTATGTCTGTCAGAACCTTCTTTAAATGCTCTTTGTCTAAGAATAGGGCTAGTCACCTCCCTCAGCTCTGATCAGAGGGAATTTACTAGAGGATTCCTCGATGTGTGTAATCCTACAAATGGATTTTAGGCTTCTACCGTCATTCATAGTCTTCTGCGAACCAGGGTTCACAATCTAAGCTCTGACACCATTCCCTCCTTTGGATTTGGATTATATTATATCCTTTGATCACACAGGTTGGTGTGCTTCCTCCATGTGGATCTAGTTGACTCTTCACACAGATGGCACCTATTCCTTCTGATAGCCAGGCACCATCTAGTTTCTTCACCACACTTTGCTGTAGCACCCAGATCTTCACTAATCTCTGTGTGAGGGTGAACTTCATCAATCAGGGCCATGCCATAGAATTTATGAGGGTGACCTTCATCAAGCAGGACCATGTCCTAGAATTAAATGTAAGATAAAAATCTATTCATGCATCTATGAATTATATATGTCTCTGGTTCACCTTAGGGATATCACTGACATTTTATGTTAGAGAACATTATCAACCATCCCCCTGGGGCATCATTTCCACGGCCATTGAGTCAATGGTGACTCACAGAGACGCTATAGGCAAGGTAGAACTGCCCTTGTGAGTCTTCAAGATTGCAAATCTTCACCAGAGTAGCAAGTCTCATCCTTCCCCCCAGTGGTGCCTGGCTGTTTTGAATGAGTGATCTTGGCGTTAGCATCCCAATGCCATATCTTTAATATGAGTCTTGCTGTGGTCACTCAAACAAACATTTCTCGTGAGAATAATATAAACTAGAAACAGTCCCTGCCATCTGACAACTTATGATAATTTTTAAAAAACCAAAAACCTTTTGATTTTATTAAATGCCAGGATTATATTCTGAAAGGAAGGACAAGTAATCACTCTGTTTGTGATAACGGTGCATGAAGTAACAATGCTTCAGATATTATTTAGAGCTGATATATCACTTTTTTAGGCCAATCTGTTAATTGATAAACAATTTCTAAATAACTTTAGGAATTACATAGCTTTTCATCAAGATCTTAGCCACTGAAATTCATACTATGAGACAAGATGAATCAAATTGTAAGATATACTACTTTCTCAAACTGAAGAACATTATGAAAGATCTTTCTGGTTGATTGCATTTTTCTGAAACTAATGTTTACAAATTAGATATGAATTCATACTGAAAGTGGTAAAGTTAATAGATGAAACAGACAAAATATTGGGAAAAGAGCAAATTATGCGAAAAGTTTTATCTAAACAACTATCTATTAATTGCAGAAAAAGTTACAAAGGATTATTGTAGAAGAATAATTAATGACTAGTGTTTTTAGGTTTTTAACAGATTCAAAGAGAATATTTATATAATCCTACTAGCACCTAGCTCTTATTATGCATATTTATGTCAATTAACAGAACTGATTAACTGAAAGATGAATTTTTAGTAATAAATGAAAAAAGGCTCTCTCTCTTTGCTGTGGAATTAAAAATAATCAGCCACCAAATATCTAAGTTCATAATGAATTATTTTTATATTAATTTTCTATGATTATATCAGAGTGATAAAACTAATTTAATAATAATGCCTGGTCCATAAGCATAATTATTTGTTATGCTTCTTTTTCAAAACCATTAGACTAGAGAGGAAAAATTATAAAATTTCCATAATTCCAACCTTAAACTTAGAACTTTCTAAGTTCCTAATGAACCCAAATTTGGTGGGTTTGAACTATTGGCCTTTTCTTTAGAAGATTGACTTGTAACCCACTATGCTACCAAGGTTCCTATCACAACCAACAAAACTAAACAGATTTTCAAAACATTTAAAAATTGTAGTCACATTTCTGTAGGTGAAGAGGGTGGATGTAGAAGATTTAAAACTACACTTTTATTGTTATGAAGAAATTAAACTGATAGATTACCATTGCTAAATTCATATTTTCCCCATGACTTCCAACCAAAGACTAATCAAAAATTTATAGGTCAGTGAATAGCAAAGAAATTATTATAAGGCCAACAGTCAGAATGCTGTTTAGAAGTAAGGACAATAAGACTTCATCCCAAGGACTTTGGCTATGTTATCAGGAGAGCTCGGTCCTTGGACAAGGACTTCATGCTTAGTAAAGCAGATCCACAGCCATGGAGTTGATGTTGACTTATGGGACAGGGTAGAACTGTCCCTGTGGGTCTCTGAGAATATCAAGGGCCCAAGCCTTCTCAGGGGCAGAGTAAAGGAGGAAGGCCCTCAGTGGATTGACACAGTGACCATGACCGGAGAGTGTTTGCTCTTGTACACGTGGGGTCCCTTCCTAGGAGTCAGAACTGACTTGACGGCGCCTGACAACAACATGAATGAATGAAACTGAGAACGTTAAACGTTGACTTTATAGTAAAGCTTCTAATTCATTTTAAGGGAGTAGGTTTTATTATCTTTAAAGATTACTGGACCTGACCCATCAAGGCCTGAGGATGATAGTCCTGCACAGAAGAGCCAATCCACAAAGAGGGCCATAGGGCCTGTCCCTCTCTGAGACACGACATCCCTCACTGACCCATAGTGCTACAGGGACAACACTGGAGAGACAGTGCGGGAATTGTGCCCCATCTGACCCCAGCACATCAAGGTGAAACACTCAGGGTGTGCAGCAGAACAACAAAGGGAACAGAACAAAGAAGTCCCTGGGGAGTACCAAAAATAGAGTTTGGGGCCAGGGCATGACACCTCATCAGTCTCGATCAGAGAACATTCCTAAAGGGCAACAAACAGATCTTGAACTATTTGTAGGCTTTTCTTTTTTCTGTTGTTGGTTTTTTTGGTTGTTGTTGTTGTTTTCTTTTGTTGCTTTGTTTTGCTGTTTCTTGTTTTTCTGTGCATATTATTATCCCTGCATGTCTATCTAGATTAGATAGGAGGGATAAATAATCTGGAGGAGAAAACAGTGGGACTGATGATTTCAAGGGAAACATGGGAGAAGGGGAGGTGGGGAAAGGAAGTGAGTGTTAACAAACCCAGGGACAAGAGAAAAACAGGTGATCCAAAATTGATGGTGAGAAGGGTGTAGGGCTTGATTATGTCCATTATGTCCATTGTAACTGAGGGGAATTACTGAAACCTAAATGAAGGCTAAACATGACAGTGGGACAAGAGGAAAGTAAAGGAAAATAGAGGAAAGAAGTAGGAGGCAAGGGGCATTTATAGAGGTCTAAATATAGGCATGTGCATATGTAAATATATATGATGATAGGTAAATAGATCTATGTGCATACATTTATAGGTTTAGCACTAAGGTAGCAGATAGACATTGGGCCTCTCCTCAAGTACTCCCTCAATGCAAGAATACTTTGTTCTATTAAATTGGCATTCTGTGATGCTCATCTTCCTGACACGATTGCTGAAGAAAAAGCAATTGCATAAACAAATGTAGTGAAGTTGGCTAATGGTGCCTGGCTATCAAAAGATGAAAACTCTGAGGTCTTAAAGGATTGAAGATAAACAAGCGGGCATCTAATTGAGAAGTGAAAAAGCCCATGTGGAAGAAGAACACCAGCCTGTGTGATCTCACGGTGTCAATAAGATCAGGGCACCAAGAACAAAAAAATCATACATTGTGAATGAGGGGGAGTGCAGAATGGAGAGCTCAAGCCCATCTGTAGGCAACTGTACATCTCCTTACAGAAAAATTGTGGAGAGGAGTCAGGGTGCAGTGTAACAATGATGAAACATACAATTTTCCTCTAGTTCTTTAATGCTTCCTTCTCCACACCATCATGATCCCAATTCTACCTTACAAATCTGACTAAATCAGAGCATGTACACTGGTACAGATAAGAGCTGGAAACACAAGAAATTCAGAGCAGATAAATAATGAGACTAGTAATACTAGGAGAGAAAGGGTAAGGTGGGGGAAGAAAAGGGAACCAATCACAATGATCTATATGTAACCTCCTCCCTGGGAGATGGAAAACAGAAAAATTGGTTAAGGGAGACACATCACTCAGTTTAAGACGTGACAAAAAATAATAATTTATAAGTTATCAAGGGCTCAAGCCAGCGGGAGGGTGAGGGAGGGAGGGGGAAAAATGAGGAGCCAATACCAAGGGCTCAAGTAGAAAGAAAATGTTTTGAGAACGATGATGGCAACAAATGTACAAATTCACTTGACACAAAGGCTGGATATATGGATTGTGGTAAGAGGTGTACAAGCCCCTAATAAAATGATTGTTTTTCTAAAAAAAAGATGACTGGAAAAAGACTAAATCTCAGGGAACTAATGATAGAGATATGAGCATCTCTTTTTAAATATATCAATTTATTAATTCCTCACTCATCAAATAACTTTTCCAACAGATAATATATATGCACCTACTATGTGTCTAGCAGGGCTTAAAAATCTGTTCATTCCAGTTTGCCCCCCCTGCTGGGAATTTCACTTTTCACCTCAGCTATACTGGATCACAACAGACATTTTAATAAGATCCTCAGGGGATCTTTTGTGTATAGCTGGGAATCTTGTTAAAATGTTCATTCTGATTCAGTGTATCTGGGTGAAAAGGCAGATTCTGAGTAAGGGGGTGAAGGGGAATAAGTTAGTTCAAAAGCCTAGTGCTAAGCACGGCCCTACATGCTGGAATTGTAGTGGTGAGCCTGGAAAACATGGCCTCTGTTCTCATGGAGTCCCAACGGCACAGGCTGCTTGATCGCGCACAGAAGAAGCAGGCTCTGGGGCCTCACAACATGATCCTAGCTAAAGTGACCAGACGTCCCACTTTTAAACAATTTTTCCATGTCCTGCAGCATTTTTAAAAAGTCCCAATTAGGGGCTGAGCCTCGGTGGCGTAGTGATTGTGTGCGGGACTGCAGCCCACTGGGATGGAGGTTCAATTCCAGCAGTGGGGCTGGGCCTCCTACTCCCACCACCGGAGAGCAGTGATGCCCCCCCCCCAAAAAAAAAGTCCCAATTATTGGAAAGAATGCACAAGCTAGGGAACAGTGGGAGAACAGGAAGGGAATATACCCCCTCTACTCCCCCGCTGCCCTTCCAGTTAATGATGTCCTGCTTTACCAATGTTAAATCTGGTCACTTTATACCTAGTTAGGAGTCTATTATCACTTCTTAGTGGAGACAAGGTGTTCCTGGGGGTGGGGGGTGGGTGCAAATGATGAGCACATTCACAGTCACGTTCTAACAGGAAGTTTGAGTCCATGTCGAGGCACCTTGGAAGAAAGGCCTGAGGACCAATTTCTATAACATCACTTCTACTCTGGTATACCTGGGGTTGGCACATGAGTTCGATCAACTTGATAGCAGTTTGTGCTTGCCTGGTGTGTGGGTACCCATGGTGGAGTAAGATGTCTTAATAAGGTTCTTCTACCCAAGTCTCTGTAACTCCCACCAACCGACTGGGTGGGACGATGCAGAGAGGGCATGTGTAACACGCACAGCGGTGATTCGTCATTTGACAAGACAGGAGGACCCATCTTTGAAACGGCATCCAAGAGAGAAAGCCAAGGACTATCAGAAGAACACATTCCAGATCTCTCGTGATGGAGACCAAGACCAGAGCTAGCAGGAACTGTGGCGTGGAGACTTGCAGGAGCACCGTTGAGACTATGGGGTGTCTTCTCTTCATCTGGCCCGAGGCTATGGGACAGCGAGAGGGAGTGGCTGGTCCAGGAAGGCAAAGGCCAAGGGGCCACATACATGGCCGAAAAGCGTCGGACTGGAGAGAGACTTGGTTGCTGGATGGGGAGGGGGGTTGTTGGGGACCGGCGACTGCCCTCCTTACTCATTATTGGTCTCCACTTGTGGTAGCCTGTTAACTTCTCTAATAAACCCCTTGCTGTGAGTATTGTCTGTGGGGCCATTGCAATGAATCATCAAACCCGGCCTAAAAGCCCAGTGCCTCCCAAGCCGAACAGAGGAGGGAGCGTACAGCGGGCCAAGAGCGGGGGCCGGGCAGCCCACCTGGCTCTTATTCTCTCCCACCAGTTGCGGGAGGCACGGTTTAGGACATTGGCCCACCTGTGTGATGTCATGTGCCTAGGTGGAGGCGAGGTGAATGTGCCCAGTGAACCTCCCACCTGGGTCCAGAGGCTTGTGTCTGAGCATGCTCAGTTTGGAGTTTCCCATAGGTGTCTACTTGGTGTGCTTGAATTCTTTTCAAGCCCATTATTGGGGCATGCACAGCGAATTTCCATTTAGTGCTGGCATTAGGGAAAACAACTCACTGTGTCCCTAATCAAGTTACCTAATAATTTAATTGGGAACTCTGACAGAGAGCATAACATTCCATGGTTCAATCACGTCCAGAGCGGTACTGTACAATTGCTACCACAATCGGCTTCAAAACATTTTCTTTCATCTTGAACTCTTTAATATCACCTCCCCTTATCCCCTATCCCATGTTTTCCTTTTTCAAATAAAAGTTAATTCAGTTGAGCCCCGGTGACGTAGTGTTGTGCGCGGGACTGCGGCCCACTGGGATGGAGGTTCAATTCCAGCAGTGGCTCCACAGGAGCAAAGACTGGGCCTCCTACTCCCACCACCAGAGGGCAGTGATGCCAAAAAAAAGTTAATTCAGTGTTTGATGAAAAGTAGAACTCATTCTTTTTGCAATAGTTAGCGTATCCCGTCTTTCCCTGCTGATGTGAAATGTGCATTTTATACTACATTAAAAAATATTGGATCGGCTTTTTAGATTTTTCTATTGTTCTGTTTATCTACTTTTTTATACTATTTGACTTGATGTTTCTTCTCAGTACTTGTAGATGCTTCGTACCCGGTTGAGCAAATATATTAGTCATTCATTTTCTTTTGCAAAACGTTTTATCTATTTTCATCAATTTATTATATCTCAAGTTAGAGACTCTTGGTCAAGTTCCAAAGAGATCCTAGCATAATTTTTTTTTGTGAGAACTACAATTTATTTTCAAATCATTTAGAAATTAAGCATTATCCCATATATGACCTATATGGGATCAAATTGACAATAGCAATTTGCAAGATTAGAGAGGAGCCTTAGGGCAGGAAGCTAGGCTAATGAGGGAGGACCACCTCAGCAGAGGGGAGGAAGGATAGTGTCACAAGTCGAAGAATGTCATCCTTGTCACTAAACTGTACATGTTGTCGACATTAAATGGGTGCATACTTTGCTGTCTATAAATTCTCAACAATAGCAAAAGAAACAAATCCTAATGGAAATAAAATTAAAATGCCCTTAGAATATTCAATATTTACATTATAATAAGTCCTATCTTTCCATTTTGTGAAATATAAAAATAAAATATTGAAAAACAGAATGCAGAGTGTCTGGGAGGAACAATTGGTGTCAGAGTCGACAAAGACAGATGGAGGGGAGAGGAGGTGAACATGCCTGCCCCTGGCTTCCCCCTGCCTCTTGGCACTAAGAAACACAGAGGTGGTCAGATTTGGCCATTTGACTGCATTGTGTGTTACCAAACTGATTCGAACCACCAACTTTTGGTTAGCAGTCAACCATTTTCCCCATTGTACCACCAGGGAATTGGTTTAAGTGGAGACAAAATTTCACAGTATTTCTAAATGTAAAATAGCTCTACAAACTCATTTCAGATTGTTGATTTTCTTTGTGTGTGTGTGTGTGTGTGAGAGAGAGACAAACAGACAGACAGAGAAACAACTATTATTCTGTCAAGAACTTGTTATTGGGAGACCAGTAAGGAAAACCATGCGTGTTAGCATGGAGCAAGGACCAATAGGAGATGTTTCTGTGCATGTTGCACTTCTAAGCTAGATACCAGGGCCGTCATTGGCAGGTATGGCAACCACTAGATTTTACATGTACTCCCTTAGGAAGTGGAAACTCCTTCTTAACTGAGAAGACTTCAAAGATAAATGAGATCAGCTGTGGCTGTTCAGATGAACAAAACTTACTCTGAAAAGCGGTGGTGCATAGCTGTATCGTTGCTGGTCCATGGGGAGAAGGTGAGAAGAATCGCCACGCTGAAACAAAGTCAACTTCAATTTGTTGTACAGACCGAAGTGCTCTTCCCCATCAGGAACTGAGACTTTCACAAACCAGGGCTGGTTTTTGGAAAGCAGTTTGCCAACACTTTCTTCCAAGTGCTCTGGGCAGACTTGCGCCGCCGTCAGTCTTAGGGTGAGCAGCTAAACACAATATTTGCACCCCACGGGATTCCTTCTCAGAATTTCCGAAATAAAAGTTTCATAGAAGCTCTGTAGTCGGCTGGTGGGGATCGAAAGTGCTTGCCTGGGCCCACCTTCCCCCAAGGCAATCTCCTCTCTGCTTGAACCTGCTGGCAGCCACATTTCAGAGTCAAAGGCGGAGGATTAACACCTGCATAAAGGATGCAAACCAGGCCATCACATTAGAGAGCATAATTTGGTAAAATGAAAATGTAGTAAATGACATCCTAATGGCCCTGATTCTGGCTTCCTAATTCTCTGTGCGCAAGAAGCTTTTATGCACGATTGAAACACAGCCATCACAGCCCCCACCTAGCCCCCGTCTGTCTAATTGCAGCCTGATGCTCTTCAAATATGTCTGCGTCAAAGCCCGGGGAACCTGCCTTTCCTTACTGCAGATGGGTCAGATGGCGCGTTTTCAAAACTCCAAACTGCAGCATCACCTCACAGTGCACCCAAAACATGCGGTCTTAAAGGAAAGCTGTCCCTGGTATGGTACCTTATCCCTGCACACGGACCAAACGTTTTCAAAGCCAGGAGAGTTGGAGGATTAATGAGATCATGTGATTAAACTGATTTGGGGACCCTTGGAGAAAGGAATCACTTAATCTCCACATAGGACGATTAATTTTCTTTACCAAAGTCAGCAGGCCTTAAGACCTAGAAGAAGGAGTCATATTATCCGCATCATACCAAGTGCTACGCTACACACCTTAACGCATTTCATCCCCAACAACCCTGGTGAGAGAGGTATGCTGACTGTCATCAGAGATGAGGAAAACACTGCAGCACAAGCTTAAGTCAACAGTCTCAAGTCCTATGACGCATTAATGGGGGTGCTAGGATTTGAACCCAGGCAGCCAGCCTGTCTCCAGGTCAGTCAGGTCTTTGAACTCTGAGGACATTCGAATGCTTGTATGAATGGAGAAAGGCAAGTCGCACCTGTGGAATCAGTACAGGTCCTTAGACTGTAAGTGCAAACTCAAAGAGGCCAGGTGTCCATGATCCACAACCAAGGGGCCACAGAGCCGCCTCTCAGACATGCTGCCGCTCTCTCTCTGGGCACACCACACTGGAACCTCGGACGCCAGCCGCGTGGAGTTCTGATGCTACAGCCTGAGGAGCCCGCTGCTGCACCCCTCCGGACTCTACAGGGACACCCCTCCCCCAAAAGGCTTTTGCCAAGTTGCACGCCCCCCCCCCCCCGCCCCCTTCTCCGCTAGTTGTTGCTGACCACAGAGGATGCCCTGCGCAGTTGCGTTGAGTCCACGCTTTGGTTTCAGATAAAGCAATCACGTCAAGCTCAGGCGGTGGGAGCAAGTCTTAATTGTTCGTTGGTATCACGGGCGCGAGGAATTTATCGCCACCAAGAACATTTCAGTGAATTAGGCCTTGTCGGCGAGGCAGGGGGGTGGGGGGTGGGGTAGGAAATCTCAGACAGCAGGAGGTCTCTCAGGGCTGTGTCCTCCGCCAGGTGAGCACGAGGTGTCCCCGAGACTCCCCAGAGGAAGTGCATCGTCTCAGGCAATCTGGACGGGCTCTCGGGCAAGCATTTCGCCTGTCTGACGCTAATGGAGGAAAAATAGTTTGTTGTTTTGAGACTAAATAATGATAAATTGGTAGCCTGAAGTGCAGTTTAGAGAGAGAGAGAGAGAGCGAGAGAAACAAATGGATGGGTGGCATGAACAGAGTTAATTATAGATGCAGATTAAAAGGCAGATTAAAAGGCAAGATTAAGTAGTGGAAGAAAAGCCCCGAGTCACCTTCGGCCCAGGCCTGCCAAGCAGCGGCCGTCAGTCACCTAGCAACAAGTTTCCTGTCCCCGCTGTGCTCTTTAATTCAGCAAATCTGCTCAGGATGGCGGGCTGTTCTCCTGACAAAACACATTATGTAGGAGACGGAGGGATACAAAAATCCACTGTACACAGCACTCTGTTCCCTATTGACCACTGATCCTTTCTCTCCAGCCACAAAGGAGGCTCGCGTAATGCCCTGGATGGAGCAGAGTCTCCGCCGAGAAAACATTTGCTTGTAATGGAGATTGACTGCATAATGAAAATGATGTTCTTTTTAAAATGCTGCTGGCTGAGGCCACACTTTTTGTCCGCTGGCACTCAAAACACATCCCTGCTGGGAAAAGGGGCAAACATTGTACAAACTCAACGCTGCTGCGATTTGGCGGCTGCTTCTTCCCCTCCTCCTCCTGTGCTTTGAAAACACCCATTCTGGAATAAAATGGCCAGGTGTCCCTCCTTAGACCTTAAACAAGTGCTCCAAGGTAAACAGGAAAACTTCCCTTCAGGGTGGCGGACACAAATGCTGCGGGCACCAGGCAGTGGCCCCTCATTCATGCGCACCACAAGTGGGCATGAATGGCAGAGAGGATCAGGGCGTCTCAAGGGTGCCCTCAGTGAAGAGGCTGTGAATGGCTGGTCAGACCTCGGTCAGCATTTCCAAGATCTGAGCGGACATGCCCTTTAAATTCTCATCCGCTGTAGAGGAAAGGGCGGAGAGTAGATCAGGGCAGAATAGCTTGTTCTCCTCATTTAAAACATTCCTGAAAGGTATTGAGTTGTAGGGTTTAAATTGATAACCTATTTTTTTTTTTTTAATATGCTTACGGTCTCTGTGGAGGCCTGTTCCCAGGCCTGCTGAGCCCTAGGTAAGACTGTACATTTCACAGCTTTCCAGGGAACCTAACTTAAGGATGTGGCATTGTCACAGGATGTTGAAATAAATGTCTTTCAACCATTGCCCATAACTACCCTGTGCTTCGCTCCCTGAAAGGCTGTCTTTGAGCCCGTTCCTCCTGGGAAAGCATCCCCTCCCTGCAGACAGCAGTTATGACCAGCTCTGGACCCCTGACCATGGGCAGGAAGAATAGTTAAAGCCTTCTGGTCAGCCAAGAAGGAAAGGACTGTGGTAAAGGAACCAGGAGTCACCAGAAAGATGCCGCCATGCCCACTTGGAAGAGGTGTGAAAGCAAGTAGGCCCAATGAACCATTTTCCTGTCAAGAATCATAGCCCCGCTGATGGTGGACCATTCTTTGATGCACATTCATCATTCTCCATCGACTTTCCGGGGTCTCCGTTTGGGGGAGCTTGCTTGCCTGGGTGACTCCAGTCCTGGCTGGTCCTTTGCTTGATCAAGTCTCTGGGTGAGTAACAATAGTTACAATTAAAACAGAAGGTTTTAAAAACAGAGACTTGGATGTATGGATTTTGAAATCAGACTGTCTTTATTCTGAAGCGGTTGTTATTGTTAGATGTGATTGCTCTCATTCCGACTGATGGTGACCCCGTGGGGACTCCGGACGTTTCTACACTGACCTTTTGTAAGCTAGGCTCCACTTGTGCATGGGCCTGAACCCCTAATGCTTGCACCTCACCCTCTGATCCAGCCAGGGATTCCTGACGGAGATTCACAAGCATGCATGTCATTGTCTAGCTTCCCAGATCGTGATGAGTTTTTCATACAAAAGAAATGACTTCTTACACACAAACAAGCCATCCCCAGCAGCACATTCATTCCGTGAACACTGAAAAGACACCTGCCCATACCAGGCCAGGCTCTGGAAATAACCAGACCACGGTCCTGCCCTCACAAAACAGAGGGGCTCACCCAGGGCACCACAGAATGAAGGATGACGGGGGAGGTTTGACAGGGAATGCTTGGGGGGAAAGATGGCCAGGGCTATGGGGAGGGGAGTTTCCATGCTTTGACTTTCTGAATGAGATTCCAGCAGGTTCTCAATCTGAAGGTCCCAGGACCCTTTTAGAGGGCTTGCCCAAGACCATTGGAAAACACATCATTCTGATGGTCTTAGGAACCAAGACAGCGCCCCTCTATCAGTCTCCAGGAGGGTCTGCCCACATGCAGATATGCCCACATATGAGTATCTGGCAAGAATACCGTTCGTAACCCATGCTACACCATGCCTCAAGACAACATTTCCTTGATGTGTCATCAGAAATAAATGTTTCACAATATACAATTACATATTGTTTTTGTGATGAATTACTATGCTTTAATTGTGTTCAATTTGTAACAGTGAGAATACACACTGCCTATCAGGTATTCCCTTGGCGATTCATCAGAGTAGCAAAATGACAGTTATGAAATAGCAACAAACATAATTTTACGGTTGGGGGTCACCACCACACGAGGAAATGTGTGAAAGGGCAGCGGCAGTAGGAAGGGGAGAACCACGCCCTTGAGGGTGTCTGGGTGGAAGCCATTTCCTCAGTGAAGGAGAAATTCCCGGCATAGGAAAGATTGTCCAATGAGTGCAAAGTAAAAGAGCACAGTGTGTCCTTCGATGTGGCGGGGACTGCAGTAAAGACCGACTCATGCCCAGCCTCTACTGCCCAGCTCTAGACTTGCTCTTGAAGGGAGCGTGGAGATGCTGATGGGTATTTCTCAGGGTTCATGAAGATTTGCAGTAGGAGGAAACAACTCCGGACTCTCTTTTCCTGTGAAACGTTCTCAGGGAAGCAGGGAATGTCAATTCGTTGCTAGCATTGTTTGAGTCAGGCCCGTAAAGACCCTGGTGGGGAGCAGGGCTGCAGAGGGAAACTAGACAGAAAGAAAGCAGGAAATGGGGGGCTGAGCCCCGGTGGCGTAAGTGGTTGAGTGCAGAACTGCAGCCCGCGGGCTTGGCGGTTCAGATCCAGCGGCGGCTGGGTAGTGCCCACAACCACCAGAGGCAGTGATGCCCACAAAAAAAAAAAGAAAGAAAGCAGGAAATGGGGAAATGGTGAGGGCGTGTGTGCTTGTGTGCAGATTCACGAAACGGTGGCAATGGTCC
The DNA here is from genome assembly GCA_004026705.1 of Nesogale talazaci. Taxonomy (NCBI): domain Eukaryota; kingdom Metazoa; phylum Chordata; class Mammalia; order Afrosoricida; family Tenrecidae; genus Nesogale; species Nesogale talazaci. Next base: position 153 of record PVJH01009317.1, on the reverse strand, counting down.
AGTGAGAGCAAGAGGGCAACCTGGGCCATTTGATGGCTTTCTGGTCTGGAAGGTGCCAGCTGTCTGTCAGGTCTCAATGATGAAAACTCAGCTAGTGTCTGGCTGTCTTTGTGCCTGACCTGGGTGGGTGGCTTGTGTGCATTCTTTTTTTTT